>PVKH010037366.1:0-11470 GCA_004027955.1 Chaetophractus vellerosus | reverse complement strand
AAAAAAAAATGAAATTAAACTCTATTAAAGAAAATGCTAGTTCAAAAAAGACATAATTGGGCTTTCTGAAACCTGGCAGCTCCCAAACGCCAACAAGTTTTTCTCTTAGCAAGTCTGTTCTCAGCCATTCCAAGAAAGGAACGGAGAAGAACAGAGCTATATCATTTTGATGACAACCCACTTCTAATCCACAGGATCATATGCCTTTGCACCCTGTTCAAAGGAAACTTGGCCTAGAAAAGAATTAGTTTCATAACAAACCAGCCATTCTGAGAATAGAGGTGAGAAGAGATCTGGTAGAAGAATCCGAGACAGTGTTCAGGAGTTGGCGAGTTTTCATATGCCAGTTCATTTGGAATTTCACTGTTATGGGCGATGACCTGAGGGACTTGACTTTCAGTTTCTCAGTCAAACTCTTAATTTGGGAGTGGAAAATATCAAAATCTGGAAATCGTTTGGTCTTGCTAGAGCTATAAAAAAAAAAAGGAAATGTTTTGAGTTACTGAGGCAAATACAATCATTTCAAGGAAAATAGATTACAAGAAAGGTCAGCATCTGCCACATCGTCTTCATTATCCTCATCTAACATTTATTAAGTACATGGTTTACAAGACATGCCAAAGTCTCTCTCCTTAGGAAGCTTATAACCCGGTGCTCAAATGTATGGCCATATTGGCAAATGAAGTTAAGAGAAACATAAGCCAGAAGAAGGTTGCACAATTGGGAACTGACTGTGAAGCAAAAACAACACAAAATAAAACAAAATTGAGATATGAATAAAAGTTCCAGGTAAGGTTCAATCAAAGTAATATATATGCATGATAGCTGATTACAAGGAGATTTAAATATAATGATTTAGAAAATAATAGAATTTAAGCCAAATACCAAAAGATTTTAACAGAAGAAACCTTTTGACTACCTAGAGAGATCATCTGCTCTTTCTTCCCCATGAATGTTTTTGAATGACACTATTCCTTAAGCTTCTTCTTTTATTTCCCCTTGCCTCTCCACATTCTCTTAGTACTTACCATTTCAAGCAAGCTTCACACCCAAGAAGTTACTGCTGTTAATGAAGCAAAAGGTAGTAATGAAACTCAAGCTGGAAAAAAAAAAAACTCCTTTAATGGTCTAAGTTCTAATAAAGCTTCTTACAAATTAAAGTCATGTAGGTGACATGTGCATAATGCTTACTTTTTTCATGGCACTTTGATGAAACAAGCAAAAAGAAATAAAAATTATTTGCATTCAACCAATCCTTTCCCCCTCGTCACCCTGTCACCCAACAGGCCACTAAATACACTAGAGAATGATTCTGGGAAACAGAAGACATGCTCCTTTGGTTCTCTTGATTTTCTCTCATTTCTGTGAATTTAATTTTCTGTGCGAGCATGTGTCTGAGCTGGGGCAGACAGATTGGTGCAGGGTTTCTTAAAAACAATTTTTTGCTCCATCAGACACAATATATTCTGCTGAAAGAGAAGAAAGCACTATACCCCAGGGGGAAAAAGTTTCCCCAAAAGTTTGTTCCATCAAAACTTTACAATGAAGGAGGCATCCCTCTTGGGTGATTTAATTTAATTGTTACGTTTTTTAACTTTGTTCTGGGGAAAATTAAGCAACCATCAGCTGCACTTCATAGACAGATACCACTTTTTGGTAGATAGAACACAAAACTAGGAATCGGAAGACCCAAAAAAGAATCCTGGCACAGCACTGGGTGATTTCATCTCCACATGCCTAAATTTCCTGTTTGCAAAATGAGATAGGGCTTCCCACTCATCACTTCTTTCTTGGAGATGCTGTGAGGACTAATAGTCTTCATTCTGATTCTTTCTTCCAAGAAGAAGCAGAGATTTTCAATGGTGTAAAAAATGCATATTGATTTAAGTATGGGAGGGCAATGCAGACCTGATTCTCTGCTAGATTCGATGGTTACAAAGGAAAAGCATGGTCTACTCTCTTGAAGAGCTCACAACACAGAGGGACACCAGACACTTAAACAAATAATTGAACATGATAAATGTCAAGACACAGGTGGGAACAGACCAAACTGAGCTGAGTCTTAAAGAGGTAGGAAGCCCTAATGGTTAAATACATAGTCTCCAGATCCAGATTCTGGAACTAGACTTCAGCTGTGCGACCTTTAGCAAGTTATTTAACTTCTCAGAACCCCAGTTTCCCTCTCTGCAAGGTGAAGGTAACAATACTACCTTCCACATCAGGATAATGTAGATAAAGTGTTTAGAGTGGTCAGTGCCTGGCATATAACTCATGGTACATAAGTCTTAGATATTTTTATTGTCATTGTTTTATTAGGATGGGTAAGATTATCCAGACAGGAAAGGTGGGAGGGGCTATCCAGGCAGAGGGAGCAGCATGAACTGAACAGGCCAGAAACAGCACAATTGACTTGTTGGAACTATTCTAGAGCATAAAGGACCAGGTGGATAAGGCTGATGTGGAAAGTTCATGGAGGTCTTTGCTACGAGCTTGGACTTTATTTTAAAGGCAATGGAGAGAAACTAAATAATTTTAGGTAAAGAAGTAATGTGGCTAGATTTGTGACTTGGTAAATAATTAAAAGAAGACACTGACAGAGTGGTAGATTGCTGGCCAAACGGCCATAATAATTTCCCTCCCTGTTTCTAGCCTCCTTTAATTTATCTTTGGAGGTCTTCCCCTTAAGAGGAGAAATATATTTCCCCTACCTCTTGAATGTGGGCTGGCTTTGGACTTGCTTTGTCTATTAAAAGGCAGCAAAGTGATATTGTGCCACTTCCAAGTGTAGACATCAAGCATTCCCCGGCCTTTCTGCTTGCTCTCATGGATCCTTGCCTCCACCATGTGAACAAACCAGTCTAATTGGCTGGAGGATGAGAAGCCTTGGCGCAATGACAAGCTGTCCTGGCTTAGAGCATTCTAGACCAGTCTGCCCTCACCTAACATGGCAGCTGCCAACAGAGCTCAACCAAGCATCTGCCCATCTGAACCCAACTAAATTGCTGACCTGCAGAATCATGAATTAAATAAGTGGCTGTTGTTTTAAGTCATTATGTTTTCAGAGGGGTGTGTTATTCAGAAGAGCTAACTGATGCACACAGTACAGAATCAATAAAATGGCTGAACTCACATAATAGGCCTAAGATGGTTAACATATGCATGCCCATGCCAATAAGGACATAGCCACTGTGAAAATAATGGGACCTTTTTATTAATAGAGCTTATGACAGAGAGTTTTCACGTGAATTATCTCACTATTATTAAAACAACTTGAAGTAATCTGAGAGGGGTGCTACTCCATTTTATAGAGAGGTTTGAAGACTTATCCATAAACACACTTTTGGGAAGCAGAACTGGAACATAAGACATCTGAAATCTGGTAGATTTTTTTTTTTTACATCACCACTCTGTTTACCCAGGAAAATAAACAAAGATGCCACTAACTTACTCATACGGTTATTCAACAAGTATTTGAGAGTTCTCAATGTGCTAGGAAGTCTGCTAAGTACTGGAAATAAGGTGGTATTCCTTGTTTTTATGAAGTGTTAGTGAGGAACATAGATGGGTAAAGGGAAAAGTATTAAACAATGTGGTAAATTGTTAAAGGGGAAGAACAGGATCCTCTCAAAACTCATAGGAGGATTCCCCCAGACTTAGGAAATCAGAGAATGCTTTCCAGAGGAAGCAACATCTAAACTGAAATCCAAAGAAGGACTAGGAGTTAGCCAGGCAAAGAGAGAGGGAAGAGCGATCCAAGTAAGAAGGAAGAGTATAGGCAAAGTCAAGAAGGTGCTCGTGACACATTTTTGGAACTAAAAGTGATTACTAGAAATTTAACCATACAGTATTCATGGAATTTGGACAGTATCCTGAAAGCAATTGGAAGCCAATGAAAAAAAGTTTCAGGAGGATAATGGCATGGTCAGACATACATTTTAGAATGATAACCCTCTTGGCTAGAATGTGGAGATAGAATTGAGGGAGGTAGGGGAATAAGTAGAGTATGGGACACAAGTTAGGAGGCTGTAAGAGTAATTCAAAAAGGGATGATGTGCCCTGAAACAGGGTAGGTGGCAAAGTCATATTTTTTCACTTTGTAAAGGTGAAGAAAAAATGAATAGAATTAATATATGTTTTGGAGATAGATGCAAGAGATTTTCACGTTTAAGTAGATATTGGTGAGAGGCAACTGACCTCAGATTGCTGACTTGGGCAAGTGAGTGAATGATAATGCCATTACCTGAGATAGGGGCCACTGGAGAGGGACAGTTTGGAAGGAGAAAATAATTGATCCAGTTTTAGGCATATCAATTTTGATGTTCCTGTGGGATTTCCAAAAGGAGATGTCCAGTAGGCAGGTGAGGAAAACAGAGGTGTGAAGAAGCGGGAACTGAATCTCTCTTCTCTCTTGAAAGTTGATGGGTACTTTGGCACAAGTAGATTCAGCAGCATCCTGAAAGGAACACTCTGACAATGATATGAGGCGGTGTATGCCTTTTCACTCAGTTCTCTGGGTAAGGAAAATGGTAAGCAGCTTCTAAAAGGTTTAAACCTCATGACCAGGCTGGGCATCTCCAGGAAGTGACAGCAAGGAAATCATCCTAAACCCATTAATTTGGCAATCACATGAAAATGGATGGTGAGAGTTGATAATTGTATGTCCAAGAGACAAATCTTTGGGCTGTCCATGTGCCAGCTGGGCCCTGAATCTCAACAGAGTTAAAACACCTGCTTTCCAGTTCACTGTACTCACCCAGGACAACTAACAAGGAGATGATGACTGGCAATGACCATCTCAAGGAACTAGAGAGAGTCTGCAACTGCAAGCAAGAAAGTCCAATACATCTGCCCCATGGGATCTAAGCCCCCTATCAATTAGAGGTGGAGTGGACATCACCATCCCAGAATCCTCAAGACTGGGGAGTGAATGATGGACTAGAGTAGAATTACAATTGTTCTACTGTAGGCTTGTTGTGATCCTAGCAATGGCAAAATTTTATCATGGATGTGGAGGCAGTGGCCACTGGAGGTTCTGAGGGGAAGGAGAGGGAAAAACAGGTACAATTGGGGGGCATTTTCGGGACTTGGGAATTATTCTGAATGACATTGCAATGACAGATACAGGCCATTGTATATCTTGCAATAACTTGCAAAAATGTGCAGAAGAGTGTGAAAACTACAAGGTAAACGATGAGCATCGCTTAATGACAATACTCCAAGATGTGTTCATCAATTGTGGCAAATGTACCACACTAATGAAGGATGTTGTTGATGTGGGAAAATGTGGGAGGGCTAAGAGTGAGACATTTGGGAATCCCCTATATTTTTTGTGTAACACTTATATAATTTAAGTTTCTTTAAAAATAATAACAAATAATTTTTTTAAAAAAAGAAAAAGAAAAAAAGAGAAAATGGATGGTAGGCAGGAGAGCAGAAGCTTAGCATTCTGGCACCGAAAGGAAGGCAATAATCCCATTAGGTTATCCCTGCCTCTTTCCCACCACACAAATTGGGATAATCTATAATTTTATCATTCATTTCATCATGTAAACATCTCTGTGAAATAAGCAGAACAGATTTCACTCCCAATCTTACACGTGAAAGCATTAAAATGCTTGGTAACTTATTGAGTGCCATAATTAGTAAATGGCAGAGCTGGGATCCTAGAATTCTAGGTCTTCTGTTTCTAAGTCCAGAACTTTTTTAATTAAGAAGGGAAAAGTTTTATCTGAGGGACATATTGAGAAAGAATCAACAGCACATAACATATTAGCTAAAAGGAATTAGAGAGAAGAGTTAAGATTTTATAATTTCTGGACAGGGAGACGTGAATATTGGTGATGTCTCTGGCCAAAATTGAAAACTTAAAGATAGAAAACAGTTTGGAAGAAAATATGACTTCCGTCTTGAGTGGAAATTGCTGAATAAAAAGTGAGCAGGCAAAGTCTCCAACTAGGACAGTTCTTATCTCTCTGGAACTATAAATCAAGGCCTGTCTTTGGAAAAGCAGGGTAGAAGCTGATTTTCAGGAACCCCCCTCTTCAACCACACTTACAGACATAGCCTCTCTGTGAAGGGGAGGGGCAATTAAACATGAACCATAGATATTCTAAAGGTGACATTGAGGTTAATAAAAACAAGGATATTTCTTAACCTCATTCTGCATGTAGATCGTAAGCATGGCTTAGAATACATTTAATTTTGTTTCCAAGTTACTCATAAAGAAAAGGGCAATATTTCTACTCACTTACCTGGAAGGAGCATATGTGCCTTAACTGATAAATGTGTTTAGATGAAAGGAGCCAAAAAGGTTGTTATTTATGAGAAAATACCATAACTAGAGCATCTCAGGCTATATTTTTTCTTACTACCTTTTTGACATTTTCTTTGAAGGTCGTGGAGATGACCAAGTAAAAGAGGCTCACAGTATCTGGGGTTATTTATGCAACTTCTTGTGGACATACAATTTAAGCGTGAGCAGCCTGATCACTCTGGAATGAGTCCTAGCCAAGTGGTAGGATTAATCTGCCAGAAGACAGTCTCTGATAAATTATTTGGTTGGATTTTTTTTTTTCCTTTTCCAGATTTAAAACATTTTTCCTCCAATAAATAATCGAGTTGTATGCTAGAAAACAAAAATGACTTACCTCCTCAGAAAGTAAAAGGAAGTCAGAAAATGGAAACTGGAGAGTTTTCCCTTCCAGTGTCCACTGAGTAAGAAAATGTACTTATTTATTTGAATTACCAGCAAATGGGCTCCCATGTAATGAAATATTTATTGAAATTGCTTCTTTGGCCCTCTATAGATGCTGATAGGGTTTAACAAGAGTCAGGTAAGGAAGCCAGAGTGAAGGTATGTCTACTTATTTATTTATGGTTCAAGCAGCTTTGACCATAAGGCTTATATTGGGAAATCATGCAGGCAGGGCCACACATGACTGACAATAATAGTTATTCTCTATTTTCATTGAATGGTTCACCACAAGTCAGAAAAATCAATCCTAAAGGATTTCTATATTTACTTGGTTCCATATTTAAGCTTTTACTCTTTTGTTGAGATATATTTACATTAGTTTTAATTAAAGTTCACAATGTTAAGTACTTAGTCAATATATTTTCTGAATTCCATTATTGATACCTCTGTTCTCTTTTTTGCTGTCTAATTTTATTCATTTGTTTGTTTCTCTAGCCTTTCTACATTTTGAGAATCAATTTTATTTGACATACCCAAGCTGAGGGCATTTTCCATTCCTTCTCACTTTGATCAAGCTATAACTATCCAAATTAAGACCATTCCCGGTCAAATTGTAACAGTGACCCTGCAAAAGCAATTATTTCAAAACAATTCTTAAAATAAAACAGCTGTATGAGCTATGGTCAGAAAGAATGAGAAGTGTCTAACATTCTAAAATCTTCTATATACCAAATAAAGACATTCTGGGAAAAAAGGGGGCATCTCTGCTCTTCAGAGAACACTGGGTGATGCTGGGGCTGTGTGAATTTTCATGAGGTTCATCATGATTTATTGAGAGAGGTTGAGAAAGTCACTAACCAGAGGTTACAAGAAATATTCTCCAGCATTATTTAAAAAGCATTCCAACAGGCTTGCTTTGGTTATTTCTGGCTTTTAAAAAGCTAATAAATTAATAGAAACATGGACTTTTATAGCTGAAAGTAGCCTTAAAGACCATCTTATCAAAGGTCCTCAGTTTAGGAATAAGGAAACATCAAGTGAATTGAACAATGTCACGTCGATAGTCAATGGCAGAGCAGGACCTAGAATCCAGGTCTCTTGACTCCCACTGCAGTATCTGCCACAGTATCAAACAACTACACCATAATCATCACATACACACATGTTAGAGAAACCAGCCATATACAGGAGTTGAATAAGTTTCCAAAGATCACACCTGTTTTGAGCAGGCTGCTAACTCACAACTTCCATGTGTGTTTCATACAGTGTATGTGCACCCAAATCCAACCTCCGGAACTAGACCATCATTTTTCCAGCTGCTGGAAGTGGTAGCAGCCAACACTCAATGAGTCTCTCTTCTGGACTTGACTTGGCTGAAGAAAGCCCAAGGTTAAAGCCCTGCATTCAGTGACCAGTCAATACAGGGTATGAGCCTAGCTCCCTTACCCCAACTAATCTCCTCATGGGATTAAGTTAGGCTTTTATGGACCCTGAAGTTCAACTTCTTCTATCCAGTCCTGCTTCCTTCATTCCCTCATGGTTGTTGAGTCTGAAAGCACTCACCTCAAAAACCTACCTGCTAATCTTCATCTTAAAGTCTAGTTTCCAGGGAATCCAACCAGAGACATGTTTAAGAGGGCAACTCTGGAGTCAGGCTGCCTGGGTTTAAATCCTGGCCTCCCTAATTTCAAGCTGTGTTATCTTAGGCATCTTTCTTGAATCCTCCTAGTGATCAGTTTTTTAAAAAATAAGAATAATATTAGGACCTACCTCAGAGGGTAGGTTATTAGATGAATTATATTCATCTAATTAGATGAATTTATCCATATAGAAGTTGTAGCATAGTGCTTAGCACAGAGTAATTGGGAGTATCAGTCAGGATGCTAAAGGAAACCGATGGCAAATTCAAAATAAAGGACTATTTACAGGGATGTAGACAGAGCTAAAGGAACCAATAAGGAGTGGCTAGTCATCCAGGCACTAACAACAGTGGGTAGCCAGTACCAACCCTAGGCCTGATGGCACAAGGAGACAAAACAGTATTAAACAGATCCTGGAGAGAGCTGGGGTCATCAAAGAGGGACCCCACTGCCAACTCCCCACCCCACCCCCCAAAAAAGGTGCAGGACAGGAGAGGCACTTACCACTGCCAGACCATGGCAAGGGAAGGAAAGAGTGGGGATAAGTACCATGGGCTCTTTCCCCTCCCACTTTCTGGTTTTCTATAGATCTGCCCACTGGTCAAACACAACCGGAAGCCAGAAGCAAGAGAAGTAAGAAGAATCCCATACAGAGACCAGCTCCCCACCACACACACACACACTGAAGATTAGGACAGGGTGAAATAATGTAGAGAATGGATCTAGAGGGCAAATTGATAATAAACAGCATAGCGATCATCAAATGTTAGCTATTAACTCAATCTCTGCAATTCCTGGCATACCCTGTGTTTTAAGCATTGTTGTTTATAAACAATGCAAGCAAACCTAAAATTTACTAAGATAATATTGTAATTTAAAAAAAATCAACTCACCCAACCATTCCATTAAGCCCTTTAGCATAATAATTGGCACATAGTAGGTGCTCAGTATATGTTGATTGAGTGACTAATTGATTTAACATTGAAATGAAATAATGAAATGAATGTTATTTAATAGGAAAAGTAAAGAAAACCCCTTGGGAGATATGATTTGGCTTCAGCATTCTCAACATACTTTCAAGTCACTAAAGAATTTTCAAATTGTCAGGAGTTAAATTCACTGAGTTTCTTAAAAGAAAGTTATCAAATAAATGCAAGTTGGGAGTGTTGTTATTTCTGACTAATAGAATGAAAGTTTGCAAGAATAAAATTCTATATATAAATAAGATAAAAGATTTCCTTCCCAAAATGATTTTTAATGATATAAAAATGAATATAAAATCCACTGACTGAAGAGTCCTTTTATCAGCTGGGTGGAAGACTTCAAAGCAACTTTCTAGGAAAGGAGAAAAGAATTGCCCGTTTTCCACATGGGAAGAAGAGAAAGGCACTGGTGCATGAAGTTCAAACTCTGGCTCCACAGGTACTAGCTATGTGACTTGGCTACCTGCCTTCTCTGAGTCTCAAGTTTCCCATCTGCAAGCTGGAAAAAATTTAGAATAACTACCTCAAAGTGTTAAGAGGGCAAAATGAGACAACTCAGTACACAGAAGTGACGATATTAGCTCTCTATTCCAATACATAGATGAGTGCAGACACAGCTGCCAGGGACCTACCTGTCCACCATCAAGGAAGATTTGATGTTACCCTTCAAGTGAGATGTCACACCTTTACAGAGACAATAAAAATTCCAGGAATCTCCAAGGAGCCCAATGTCCTAATTCTAGACTCTGAACTCCTTGCAAGGCATGGAGTCCAGGTCTTCTCTAAGGAATTCGACAGTTCTCACCCTGGGTCCTTAAATCTCCCTGTAAAAAAGGATGAGAAAAATAGTTGCATTGTTCACGAGTGATGGTCCACAGATTCCATGAGATTCTCAACAAAGTACGTGACCCAAAGAAAGATTAAGAGCTCCGATCCTAAGCATCTTGCCTAAGTACTCTCCCTGATCCATAAACCAACCCAGCTGCTAACTCTGACTCACCTGGCAGGGGAGAAAGCTGGAGTCCCCCCAATTGACCTACCTGCTACATTTCCTTCACAATCAGAATAAAGAATGCAAGGTTCTTTCTGTGAATATTGTGGATTCTACTTTTGAAGCTTGAACATCAATTTACATAATTCAGTTTTCAGTATATGTAGTCAGTTCTCACAGTCCAATGTCCTTTTTTATTATCATTTTAGGTTTTGCTGAGACAAATCTTTTGATTGCCTAAAGGTTTGCCTGCAAGCTTTACACAGTGGGAGTTTTAAGACATAGGTTACTATTTATGAAAATCTCAATTCTGTGAATTTAATGCAACATTTTCTTGTTTAAAAAACCAAGATTGTTGCATTAATAAAGTTGTCCCAAAATTTATAGAATAATCTATCCTATTTTTAATTGAAAAACAGTTAACTCTTTCCATAATATTTACATGACCTTGAAAAACATATTTCATTGAATTTAAATTCTTGGTTTGTGATTTCATACATAAAGAGAAGGGGGGACTTTTCTTTAATGTGATTAGTGTCATGGTAATAATGTTATTTGTTTATTTAACAAACACTTATGTAGGACTTTTTATGTGCCAGGCACTCTTCCAAGAATTTTATAGACGTTAGCTCATGTAATCCTCATAACAATCCTATGGGATAGGTAACATTATCTTCCTTATTCTAGGGATGAGGAAACTGAAGAACAGTGAGGTTAAGCAAAATGCCAAAAGTCATATTGCTAGTAAGTGACAGAGCCAGGATTCAAACTCAGGCAACAATAGTAGAAGCCACAATAAAACTAAGAGCAGCTAATTTCATTTATTTCATTTAACCCTCACAATGGCAGTATTTTGTAGATACTAATTTTAGCCCACTTTAAAAATAAGCCATCAAACCCAGAGATGTTAAGTAATTTACCCATGGCCACACAGCTAGTAAGGGGCAGAGTCAAGACTCAATCCAGGGGCCCGGCTAGATAGCTCAGTGGATAAAGAGCTCGCTGGGAAACCACATGGGAGGCCCTGGGTTCGGTTCCCGGGGACCTCTCCTAGCGGGCAGACCGCCTTGAGAATGGAAGCCGCCATGGGCGGGCCGGAGCCGCCGTGGGCAGGGCAAAAAGCTGCCACGGACAGGGCAAAAGCCGCCACGGGCAGGGCAGG
>PVKH010037365.1:0-11480 GCA_004027955.1 Chaetophractus vellerosus | reverse complement strand
AAAAAAAAAAAAAAAAAAAAAAAAAAAAAAAAAAAACAGTGAACTCCCTGAGGGCTTGGCTGGGTTCTGTTTATTCATTGCAGTATCCACAAGGTCTAGCACTGTGTCTGGCACACATTCCAAGCTAAATAAATACATGTCAGTACTGAATGAAAGAACCAATAGATGAATGTTATGTAAACACTCCATAAATGTGTACTGTGGAGGAAGAGATGGGGATGCTCATAATCTGAGAAATAAGCTGAAGTGTCATGGTTTGAGAAGATTCTACTAAAAATCCAGTTTCCATGTGACCAAAAGATAACATTAGAAACTGGGTGCAGATGTAGCTCAAGTGGCTGAGTGCCTGCTTCTCACGTAAGATGTCCCAGGTACAATACCCGGTACCGATACCCCGTACCTCCTAAAAACAAAACAAACAAACAAACAAAAAAAACAACTTTCATTAGGGAGCAGATGTAGCTCAGGGATTGAGCACCTGCTTTCAATGTACAAGGTCCTGGGTTCAATTCCAATACCTCCAAAAAGAAAAAAAAAAACAACTAGAAATTAACAGTATAACCTAATAGTTAAGAGAGTGTAAGAGTGTGGGCTTTACCAAGAGCTACCTGTGTGACCTTAGGCAATTTATTTAACTTGTCTACCTTGGTCTCAAAAAATGGAGATAAGAATATCTATCTCAAAAGTTTATTAAATGATAATACAATTAACCATGTGGTGGAAGATGGACTGTGGTTAACAGTACAAATACGAGAGTGGTGTTCTCTCATGAATTATAACAAATATACAATACTAATACATGGTGTTAATAATGGGGGGGAGTTATGAAAAAAATACACCAAATGAATGCTACAGACCATAGTTAATGGTAATAGTCTGAGGATGTTCTTTCAATTCTGTAACGAATATTCCACAACAATGTAAGGTTTTTGGTGGAGGGGTGTTGTATGGGAATTATGCACATTATGTATTTTCTAATAAAATATATCTATATAAGTTTATTAAATGAGATCAAGAAAGTAAAGTTCTTAGCAAAAAGCTTGATATATACTAAGCCCTCTAGAACATTTCCTTCTTATAGCTATTATTATTACTCTATTAACATCTTTACTGAAAAGCACCTATCCCCTCTCCCTCCCCACCCATTCCTTCCCCCTTGCCACTCTGCAAAAATGTTCATTTCTGGGTGACATGCATCTAGCTAAAAATGCAAGGCCCAGCAAATTCAGAATTCAATGCCAAGCACGTCTCTACTAACCTCTACCAAATGATGACAATTTTGTTGTGAAATTCCCGAAAGAGAAAAAGTGTATGTCTGAGCTCATGCATGCAAGTATGCATCATTCAATCGTTCATGTTTATGTGTAGGTATGTATATGTATGTATGTATAATATATATGTTTTAACCAGAGAAATGAAAACAGCAAGAAATGAACCAACCACTCTTCTTAAGGGTGAAAAGACATTTCACACCTCTGTAGATCTACAAAGGATTAAATGCCTGGAGTTTAACTGACCGGGGTAATTTTACTCACTGCACCTCTGTGCAGGACACACACAATCCCAGTTAGCAAGAACAACAAAGCCAGGCATGACGCCTGCCACCGAGAGAAACTTATGTGGCCACAAGATTATCAGGCCTCTTTGTTGGAACATGAAATTCTCTCTAACCAGTTAATGACTTGATTTAGACGCTTCTTTTCTCCTGGTCCTCCTAACTACCTCCCCTTCCATATCTTTATACAGGTAACTTTTTTCACTTGAGCACCCTCACAGTCACAACCCTGCTGAAGGATAAGACCTACATTAATATCTGCAATCTCTACAAACCAGGAATACAAAAGGAAGTGTGTATGTGCCTGTATACAAACACACACAAACAGGAAGCGGTTTCGGTATGTCTCAGCACAGATAATACGAAAAGTTTTTGGAACTAAAGACCTGCCGAGGCGCGGGGGCTCCAGAAAGTTCGGGTGCACACACCCGGGCTCCAAGATTCCCTCAGAAAATCCACCATCGCTATACCAACCTTTCCCAGCGCAGGACCTGCAAGCTTTACTCGGCTTGAGGGTTAAAAAATAATAATAGCAATAGCAGTAATAACAATAAAAAAGAGGGGCCTCTGCCCACCTCCTCTCCACCTCCATACAAAGTGCAGTTTCCACCCTTAACTTCCAGGATGGAACCGCGACCCCGCACGCCCGGCGAGGCCGGTCCCGGCTGTGCCCGGGCAGAGACGCGGAACTGCCACCACGTTTCCGGACGGAAACCTGCGGTCCGCTCCACCTCTGGCCTCGGCACAGCCCACGCCGCCGCCCCGCAGTCCTCACCCGGCCGCCCTCCCGGCCCCGCGCCGGGCCGGGCCACACCACAGCGGAGTTCCAGGCGGCGCCGCTCGCGGCCGGGCGGCCGATGACAGCGAGGCCAGCGTGCGGAGACGCGGGAGCAGCTGACGCCGACCCCGCGCCCCTGTCAGCGGGCCCGGCGCGCAAGTGACACAATGCCCGACCCTCGTCGCCCCCCGGCCGCGGTGACAACTCACCCAGGGAACCGCGCAGCAACCGCAGGGAGGGGGGCGCTCGCAGCTTCCGCGACGCCGGGATCCGTTCGGCCGCCTGCGCGCGTCCGCAGCCCTCTCGGGTATAGGCCAGGCCCCGCGTATCCTTGTCTGGCTCCCGCCGGTCGGCGCCACAGGAGGAGAGGGAGGCGGCGAGGCTGTCCCCAGCTTCGGAGAATGGAACCCGGCGGCGGCAGTAGCTGCTGTGGCGCCCGCGTCACTGGCCCAGCTGTACCGCGCGGGCGGGGGAGGCACCTCAGAGGCGGGGGGAGGGGAAGGGGCGGGGAAGGGGTGGAGCCAGGCACGCACGCAACAAGCGCCGGCGTCGCGCTGCTGGGACCGCTCCGCAGCAAGGCCCTGCCAGTCGACCAGCAGCCAGCACGCAAGCGCCGGCGGCCGGCCGCACGTCCTGTGGAAGGCGGGAGTGGGGGCGCCTTAAAGGGACAGTGGTACTGATTGCGCTGTCGGGAACGCGGCCGTAGTGCCAACTTGGATTGCACTGCGTTTGCAGTGCGCTCCCCAATTCTTTTCTTATTTGCACTTCCGTGCAAAGAATTGGATTGCTCTCAGGTTGCCTTATTAGCTCTCGAATTAGCGCCTGACTTATCCTTGAAGCAGGCCGTTATTTCCCTGTTAAGCAGGACTTCTCAAACTTTGGTGCGTTTTGTACCAGCCTCCAAATATCCCAGGGGTGGGTGTAAAAATGCAGATCCGGGGCCCCACGCCCAACCGTTGTGATTCAGTAAGGCTGAGATACGACTCTGGCATCTCTATTTTAACTAGCATGCCTAAGTGATTCTTCAGCACATCAAAAGCACACATCTCAAGGTTGAGAAAACAAGTTCAGAGGGAGGACCGGCAGAGCCAGGGCTAGAACCCCGTCTTACTGCTAACTTTATTTCCCTCCTGGGGCTATTTTCCTGCATGTGCTAGGAGCGGTTTGGATACTGAATAGCTAAATCGTTTATAGTTGATCTCTCTGCTGCCCTAAGAAAGAAGTCCTTGGTGTATATATTTACAGGGCCTGTGGCTCCTTGAGGGCGATGATTGTGCCTTTTTATCTTTGTGCCCAGAACCTTGCACACTGCGTGACGCAGAGGTGATCCAAAAATGCTGAGGGCCTCCTACTAGAAAATCGGGCAGAGCCCACGTTTGGATCCACAGGCTGCTTAAATCAGGCAGGCCCCTCAACCCATCTGCCCTATGGACAAGATACACCCCCAGGGCCTAACACCAGGCCTAGTTCTAGTGGTTTCTCAGGAAAAGTGCAGTGAATTAACAGGGCCTGTCCTTGAGGTAGCTAAAACAGGGCAGGCAGAGCGTCCCTCCCCCTACCCCCCGATGCCCACACACTCCCCAAGAGAACCTTACCCTTCCGGGCCCCCCTCAGAACCGGCGACTTGCTGCTACCTTTTCTGTAAGCTTTTACTTGCTCTGCAGTCTTTCTTACTTGCCTTCCTGGGTCCCGGCTCCGTGGAGAAGAAACCCTCCTCCCCCAACTGCTCTCATTTCCCCCCTCTACTTGGGCTTCGGGTTGAAAAGTAAACATCAGCACTGCTTAGGTCTGCAGCGGAGCTCAGCAACCGCCTGTGTGGGCAGCTGGAACACCCCCGGCAGGCCCAAGGCTCAGCAGGGGGACAAGCGGTAAGGAAGCAAGCCAGAGGGTAGGGAAGGAATTGGAGAGGAGGAAAAAAGAAAGGAAAGGGAAGAAAGCAGTCATCAAAGCTCAGTTTAGATCATCATTGTAGGCCGCTTGGTGTAATGGAAGATGAGGTAGGTGGGGCAGGAACACCTGGCTTTGCATCCAGGCAGCTTGACCACTAGCCCTGGCTTGGTAACCTCATGTAATACCCGCCACCTCGCACATCTGGAAAATGGTTTCTGAGATCCTCTGCAGATCTGTTACTCACTGATGTGTTATCCATGTGCTGGTTACTACCTGAAAATCCTTTCCCAAAACCCCAGTGTCCACAGAATGAAATCCAAATTCTGAGTGCTCTCTGCAATCTAGCCCAAATCCTCTTCACCCCTCCACACACCCCACACTCCAGCCTTCCATACCTCCTGCCAGTCTCTAACAAGCCTCCTGGCTTTCACCTCTCAGAGGCTGTGCCCATACTATTCCCTCTATGTAGAATGCCCTCCCCACTTATCTGTCACAACCATTCCAGAGAGGTTCATATTATCAGCTCTTCCTTCTGCCCTTCTGAGGCACTTTGGTTGGGCCTCAGTTTAGCATTCATTTCCTTCTGTAGTATACTGCCAGTATCAGGAGTGAGTCTCTTTCTCCCTTTGTAAATGCTGGTTTTCCCGCCCCTCCTCTCCCAACCACTCTTGTCTGCCTGAGGTTCCACTGGCTTCCCCCATAGAGCTGAGCAAAAGCTCCTGTTAGGTTCTGCTCATGGGCCCTGTTCTCACCTGCAAAATGGGGATGGTACTTTTTGGTCTAGGTTAAATATTATTTTCATGCCATTAAAGAGATAATTCCCAAGTTGAGGGTCAAAAATTTAGATTTAGAGTCGCTCAAGTAGAGGAACCATTGATTTTATTATTTTTTTAATTTTAGCAGCTTTATTGAGACATATTTCACATACTAAATGAATCACTCATTTAAAGTGTACAGGTCAATGGTTTTTAGCATATTTACAGACTTGTGCAACCATCACCAGAATCAATTCTAGAACATGTTCATCACTCCAAAAAGAAACCTCGTTCCCATCAGCAGTCACTCCTCATTTCCCCCAAAACCATCTCCTGCCCTAGGCAACCACTAATCAACATTCTGTCTTTATAGTTTGCCTATTCTAGATATTTCATATAAACAGAATCATACAAAGTAATTTTTTGTATTATGTACTAGTATAATAAATTTTAAAACCAGAGCTAATTTTTAATTTTCATTTTATTTAGACTCTGCTTTGTTCTAAAAGAACTTCAGATGGCTCATGAAGCTAGTATGCCTGTATCCTTCCAGATTTCCAGTACACTCTTAATACTCTAAATCTAGGCACTAGAAAATACCTTGGGTATTAGACTAGCCCAGGTTGCTGATGAGCAGAGCAGCCAACTATCCCAGTTCATCTTGGGATTAAGTGGTTCCGGGACATAGATCTTTCAGCACTAAAACCAGGATAGTCCCTGGCAGACTGGCATGGTTGGTCACCCCAGTGGAGAGAGTCAGAGAGCATGGTGTTCCTTCTTGTTCTCCCAGGAATCTGACAAGGAGCTTGTGCTGTTACCACTTACAGGGCAGGACAGAGGAGCTGGGTTCCCTGAAAAAGAGAGGTAAGTTTAAAGCATATGGTGAACAAAATAGAAAACAAATAAAATAAAATAAAATAAAAACAAAGTATATGGTATCTCTGTTGCTATCAATATTACTTAAAGTAACAGTAATGACAGCTACTATTTATTGAGCACCTTTTATGTGCAGGAATTGGGTAGGGACTTTATACACGTAACCTCTAATTTTGACAACAATCCTGCAAGTTAAGTATCATTACACACCATTTCATACATGAGGAAACTGAGGCTCAGAGAAATTTTTATGACATCAAAAACCACATAGTATGTATGTTGCAAACCAGAATTCATTCTTATTTGTCTGTTCCAGAGGTCACACTTTTCCAAATAAACCACAGGACCCCTCCTATCCCCAAGAGTAAAATTGCCTTTACCTATCTCTTATTCTTTTTTAAAGTGCTTTTTTGCACACCAGCTCATTTTATCCTCACAATATCCCCATAAAATAAAGAGACATTATAATCCCCCATTTTACCTGTAGAGAAATTGAGGCTCTACCTATAAGGAAAAGCCAATTACTGGTTTGTTTGATTTCATACAGGAATTCGCATGGAAGTTCTTGTTTCGATTCAGGATTCCTTGGGCAGCCTTCAAAGCCCTGTGAAGGGAAGCAGATGTGGCTCAAGCGTTTGGGCTCCTGTCTACCATATAGGAGGTCCAGGGTTCAGTTTCTGGGACTTCCTGGTGAAAAGCAAGCTGGCCTGAGCAGAGAGCTGGCGCAGCAAGATGATGCAACAAAAAGAGACACAAAAGAGAGACAATGAGAGATGCAGCAGATCAGGGAGCTGGGGTAGCACCAGAGACTGAGCAGCCTCTCTACACTGTAAAGTCCCTTGATCAGTTCCAGGTGTCGCCTAAAGGGAAGACAGACAAGCAGAAGAGCAGACAGCGAGCGCAAACGGGGGAGGGGGGGGAGTTAATAAATAAATAAATCTTAAAAAAAAAAGCAAGCTGGCCCGCACAGGAGTGCTGGCCCGCACAGAGAGCTGGCACAGCAAGATGATGCAAAAAGACATAGAGAAGAGAGATAATAAGAGATATAGCAGACCAGGGAGCTGAGGTGGCCCAAGAGATCAAGTGTGTCTCTCCACTCCAGAAGGTCTCAGGATCAGGAAGACAAGCAGACACAGAAGAGCACACAGAGAGCAAACAGCGCAAACAAAGGGGGGTGGGAATAAATTAATTAAAAAAAAAAAAAAAAAAGCCCTCTGAAAGTAAACCAGCTTGACCCCAGGGGAGGTAGAAGTAGTATTCAGTCACTGTCACCACAGAAAGTCAGAGTCCAAGATGGGTGGGCCAGGCTGGGCTGGGGCAGCAGGAGCTGAAGGGCTGCTCCCACTATAGGGCAGAAAGATCCTGAGCTCAGGATCTTTGTAATTGTCTGAACATATGAGGTGAGCCTGTGCCATCCTAGGTCATGGCCCTAGGTGGCACCCCTCCTTGGAACTTGTCAGGAACCCTGTGAGACCCAGGCCTGGAGGCCTAATCCCTTTTGACCACTGGCCATGATTGGCCACAGGCTTTGCAGATGTCAGAGTTCAAGTCAGGTCTGTCCAGAGCAGCTGTGATTCCCTGCACACCTGACTCTTGACTCCAGCCCTAAAAAATGCACACCTGAAGCTGCCTGACTAGCAGGTGTATGAGAGAGGGAGATCCAGCCCCTCCTGCTTTTCTAAAATGTTGGTGACTCGTTCACGATATTTGTATTCCTGACACAGACCTGGATAAAAGTTTGGCACCATTTTATACAGGAGGAAAAACCAAGGTAGAAAAGGGAGCGTCTACCTGCTCTTGTCCCCAGATGGTGACCTAGTGGGAGAAGAATGCCCAGATCCCCCTCCTCCACAGGTGCCTGCTTCTCCTCCTTGCCCTTTGCCCGAGGCCTGGGCCAGTGACTCTGGGAGGCAGCCAACAGGGAAGGAGGAAGGTGGTGGGGACAGCTGATGCTGAAAACAGACCTGAGGCCCTGCTAGCTACAACCAGCCCATGAGTTCCACCCACACTGCTCCCTACCATTTGACACTGCATTCCCTGGCAGACTTGTCTTTGGGGTTGCCCTGATGGTTCATTTCCTGTGACTTAATGGTAGGAAAAGAGTACTGTGTGATTGGTCCTGCGAGCTCTGAGCTGTGAGTGGAGAGAGGAATAGAGTGGTCCTTCCTTCAGCCTGTCTGGGGAGGGCAGGGCTGGGCTGTGACACTCTGGAATCCCCTGGCCCTCAGAAGGCCTCCAGGACCTGTTGGCTACCCAGTAGAGTCAGGTTTCCTTTTAGTGTCATACTCAGAGTATTTTGAAGTTGTTAAGACAGAACCCAAGGTGCAGCTTTATGCCCTAGGCATGTTAATCCATAAAACCTCCAATTTATTAAGTATTTGCTGTCTGCCAGGCTCTGTACTAATGGCTTTACATATGTGGTCCCATTTAAACCTTGCAGTAACCTGTGAAATAAGTATTCATACTATTATTTCCATCTTGCAGGAGGAAACTGAGGTGCACAGAGGTTAAGGATAAGGCCAAGGCCACAGTTACCATGTAGTTCTTAGGGAATACAACTGCAGTTTGCACTGCAAAAGGCAGATGCGATTTTTAAAAGGGGACCAGAGTGACTTACAGACAATAGTGTACTGGAGTATGCTCATGCTGTCTCTCAAGGGCCAATTATTAAATTTTCAGGATTTTTGCAAGTCGTTTGTTAAACAGCCATAATTATAAATCATCAACATAGAAAATTAAATAAATTATAATTTTAAAAAGTAGTGAATATGCAAAACTTAGCATTTCCTAATTATCTTACTACGTTTTACTTTTATCTATGCTCTTGAGGTTACTTAGGTCTACTGTGTGTATATGGTGAACATACTATACAATGTGTGCCACTGTCCCTACTCCACATTCAGTGACATCACATTGGTAGCTGGAAAACAGCCATGGTGGAAGTATTTACATCACCGAAATGAGCAATGCTACAGATCAGCCCCCACCTCCAGAATGAGTTGATAAACATTTACCGGCATGGGAGAGTTGAATCCAGCATGGGTGACCCAGGGCTAGATAAGCCCAGTAGCGAAGCCAGTAGCATTGTAGGGAGCACACGTGGTACCCCTAGGAGACAGCCAGACCCCAGAGATTCTCAGGGACTCTATCAGGAAGTTGGGTGAGAAATGTTTGATGCCCAAAAAGTGTGTTGGTTCCGTCTAGCTCCACTTAAATGCACTGTGAAGTTTTTTTTGTTTTTTGTTTTTTGTTTTTAATTTCTCCCAGTAGAGTTGGGTCCCAGTAACCAAGGGAAAAGAAGGGACAAGATCTTGAGAGGGGACGGGAGCCTGCCTGGAAGAAGGGCCTACTGGTCCCCAGACCCTTGTGCATGCCTGGCCTCTGGTGGTGGGAATGAGAATGCAGGCCTCTGCCCTATAGCCTTACAGGAAGAGGCTCACCTCCTCTCCCTCTACAGAGCACAGCCATTGTGCTCCCTGGCATGGGACACAGGACACCAGGGGAAATCCTTGTGGGTCAGACAGACAGACCATGGGCAGATGGACCTAGCCCTCTCTGGATACCAAGGATTTTTTTTAATGCCCTGTTTACTACCATGAAACAAAATTCATAGATAACATCATCTGCCTGCACACATAATTTTAAAAAATAAATGTGTATACATATGTGTTTTTTTTTTGGAGGTACTGGGGATCGAACCCAGGACCTCGTACATGGAAGGCAGGTGCTCAACCACTTGAGCTACATCTGCTCCCCCAAATTATTTCTTTTTGAGTGAGCTTTGATTTCACTAGTCCAAGGACCATACTTTGAGGAGGGAGGCTCTAGAGCAGGGTTTCTCAACCTCAGCACTGTTGCAATTCTGGGCCAGATAATTCCTTGTTGTGGAGGCTGCCCTGTGCATTGTAGGATGTTTAGGAGCATCCCTGGCCTCTACTCACTAGATACCAGTAACACTGCCCCTTTCCCCATCACAGTTATGACAACCAAAAAGGTCTCAGATATTGCCACATGTCCCTTGGGGATGCAAAATCACCCTCAGTTGACAATGACTGTTCTGGAGTCTAGAGGAGCTCTTAAAATACATGTCCACGGGGCCAGCTGTGGCCCAGTGGATGGGGTGCCGGTACACCACATGGGAGGCCCCAGGTTCGGTTCCCAGGGACCTCTCCGAGCGGGCAGACTGCCTGAGAAGGCAAAACCGCCGTAGGCGGGGCAGGGCCACCATGGGCAGAGCGAGCCGCCTGCGAACGGAGCAGAGCCCCCTGCAGACAGAGCAAAAGCTGCCCCGGAACGGAAGCGGAACTGCCCGCAAGCGGGGCAAGCTGCCTGCGCGGTGAGCTGACTTGGCGCGTCGCCGCAGCGGTGGGGAGACAGAGCAGACACAGAAGAACGCAGAGAAATGAACACAGCAAGAGCAAGCAGAAAGGGGGGATATGTAACCAAAAAAATAATAATAATAAATAAATTAATTAATTAATTAAATAAAATACATGTCCACGGGCTTCACTGGAAGCTAGAGAGCCTTCAAGTCACTCAGGTAGGGCTGGCCATGTAATTTGTGGGGCCCAGTGCAAAATGAAACTGTGGGGTCTTTGTTTAAAATGCAGGTGGAAAATGCCACTAAAGGTACCAGAATATAAAGCTTTTGCCTTTAAAAGTATTTTATCCCTTATAAAACATAAAAGGTGTAATAGTGTTATAGGAATAAGTTTAATATCATAAACTTAAAAATGCAAAAAAATTGTTTTGCTGTCATCATTTTATATCATATAATAAATATTAATGTTTTACTAAAGTAATATCTTGATTGAGCACAAGATTTTTCTGAAAATTCACTTATTGGGTCATCAAAATGTGTATTTTATCAACTTTGTAACCAAGAGTTAAGAATTAACAAATAATTATGGTTACTAAATCATTGTATAGATGCCTTTATATTATAAAATAGCAAAAGGTTAATACTGAAATTGGTGAAGCTGGCTCGAGTGGTGCCACCCCTGTTTATGGTTACTCTAGACCAGGGGTGTTCTTAACCTTTTTTGTTCCACGGACCCCTCTGCCAGTCAGGTGTAAACCACAGACACCTTACTAAGTCCACACTATACTGTGTATTATTTAATAAAGACATCACACCCACACCAACACATCCCCACAAGAATAATATTTTTTTGAATTTCAATTCAAGGTCACAGACCCCTTGTTAAGAACCCCTGCTCTAGACTTAACCTCACCCTTGTGTATGCTTACTGTTGGGGTAGTAAGCATTACCCTCCTCTTAATATCCATATGGAAAACCTTGTAACTGACCTCTACTCTGTATTTTCCTATCTCAGAACCTCGATCTCTGAAAATGATAGTAACTTTGTAACTCCCCCTGATTTGGGGTCCACCCCCAGCTTGTTCAACCCCTTAATGTTTGTTAATGAAGGAACCTGTATCCAGCTCCTTCCCAATTATTCATTAGCACCCTGATGTTATAAAGTATTAGAATTTCTGCAGATCAGGGAGGTAGTTTTTAGGCTGTCTATGGCAACTGATATCCTTTGCTTATGCAACCAAATAAACTTTTTCTCTCTTTGAAACCCTGGTGTCTTAAGAATTGGCTTTAAAGACACATTAGGAG
>PVKH010037364.1:0-11468 GCA_004027955.1 Chaetophractus vellerosus | reverse complement strand
TTCTGGTTGGATATTTTTATAAGTGAAATTCTTAGACTAGGAATTGCTATGTCAAAGGCATACACATTTAAATTTGAAAATGCTCTGCAAAAAATTTTAACTTTATATTGACCTGGTTAGTCATAATTAGATACGAAAGAGTTTTTCTTTGGAGCATGCAATGAGATAGTTTGGTTAAGAACTGTTTTTTTAAGCATAAAGGATTGCATAAGTCTAGCAACAGCCTTATTCTTTCTGTACTATGGGTGTTGCACTAACCATGACAAGTCTCTATTTCATTTGCCTCCTGCATATAAAAATTAAGTTAAAAGCTAAAAAGATTTGGCTCTGATAACTTATAGCTCAAGTACCTAGTGCTTGTGTCCCCCCATCCTTAGTATCTTGAATTTTGGATCTCAAATCAAACAATATTTTTCTTGTAGTGAGAACCTTACTAAATCACATGTTGAGGAGAAATTACATTAATTAGCTTCCAACGGAAGGTGCTACTCAGCTTGCCACCCTAGCTGGGCAGGTGATGATTGGAGAGCTTAATTAAAAGAAATTCTGATGTTAAAACTACTTGAGAGGTTATTGGACCCTCTTCAGTGATCCCCAAATGTCTATCTTGTAAAAGTCAGCTGGTTTTGCAAAAATGGTGGAGAAGCTTCTTCCTTTTTCTCCGGAGAGCTAAGTGGGTTTGAAGTTTTGAATTTCCATTTTTTGATGTGTAACTTTACCTATTTCTGCATTTTTTGAGTTTCAGAAATGAACTCATTCCTTATGGCTTATGTATTTAGTTTAACAAGCATAGATTGGGCACCTGTGCTCATAGTTGGTTCCATGTTAGGGTTCAGGAGCTAGTAAAGATAAGATGTTTGATTTGGAGAAAAGTACATGGTGAATAGTGGCTTTCACTTTGCTCTGTCTCAGTTCTGCTTGATGTTATTTTTATTTTCATCAGTAGCAGAGGCTCACTGTATTAGTCAGCCAAAGGGGTGCCTTTGCAAATATACCAATAATTGGTTGGTCTTTATAAAGGGTATTTATTTTGGGGTAGATGTTTACAGTTACCAGGCCACAAAGCATAAGTTTCTTCCCTCACCAAAGTCCACGTGTTGGAGCAAGACAGCTGCCAATGTTTGCCAGGTTTCAGGCTTTTTGGGTTCCTGTCTTCCCAGGGCTGCAGCTGTAGACTATCAGGCAAACGCTCACTTGTCTTCTCCTGGGGCATGCTCTCCAACTTCAGAACTGCTTCTCAAATCTGCTCCCTCTGCCTTTGGCCTTGCCTTTTATGCTTGAAACCACACCCACTGAGGGGCAGGGCTCAACGCCTTACTGATGTGGCCCAGTTAACGTCCTAATCATAACCTAATCATGCCCAGATTAACAGATCAGTTTACAAGCATGATTCAATTTATATTTTTGGAATTTATAATTACATAAAACTGCCAAACCATTCCACTCACTCTGGCAGTGCTCCTAAAGGTGGGTTAAAATCTCTGCAGGGAACGAGAAGCTGTAACAGTGTCATGGGGTTTATGTGGGATGCCCCAGAAACAGGAGGCACATTAGGCTTAGCCTGGCTGTTGGTACAGCAGGCCAGGTATAGATTCACAGAGCACTGTGAGGCGAAGCAGAGGCTAACCATGTGCAGTGGAGATGGAAAGGGCAGAAGGGACAGCAGGAGCCAAGGTATGGAAGCGTGAGCTATCTTGGTGTGCGTAGGGAAGTACAAGCTGTTTGGGATTAGAGAGGTTCCAAGTATGAGGCAGAATGCTGGTCCAGGCTGAGCTAGAGGGTGGCTAGAGGCCTTTGTGCCTGTTGGAGTGACTCTTATTCTCGTTCTTCATGTAACTTTAAGGGCTCAACCAGTGTAGTTAATGCCATTTTGCAGTTGGTAATTTTTTTCTTTTAGAGAAGCTGGGTTTACAGAACTATCATGCATAAAATACGGGATTCCCATATACCACCCCACCATCAACACCTTACATTGGTGTGGAACATTTGTTACAATTGATGATGGCACATTTTTATAATTGCACTATTTAAATTCCATGGTTTAACTTAGAGTTTACTTTTGTGTACTGTAGTTCCATGGATATCTTCTTAAATTTTATTTTGTTACCATATATACATTCTAACATTTCCTTTTATTCATATTCAGATATATTTCAGGGCTGATAATTGTATTCACAATGCTGTGCTACCCTCACTACCATCCATTACCAAAACATTTCCATCATTCCAAATAGGAACCCCATAGACTTTAAACCTTAACTTTCCATTCCCTATCCTCACATTGTCCCCTGGTAACCCATATTCTGACTCTCTGAATTTGCTTATTCTAATTGTTTTAAATCATTGAGGTTGTACATTATATGTCCTTTTGTGTCTGGCTTATTTCATTCAACATGATGCCTTCAAGGTTCATCCATGTTGCATATATTAGGACTTCATTCCTTTTTATTAGCTGAATAATATTCCATTATATGTATATACCACATATTGTTTATCCATTCAGTTGGTTGATGGACACTTGATTTGTTTCCATCCTACACCAGAATTGACAAGTGGTAGTTTTTAAAAGGCTGGTTACATATGTGGAGTCTGAAAACATATTGGTGCACTTTTAGTATTTTGTTGCTGTTACATATCTCCCCCTTTCTCCTCGTTCTTGCTGTGTTCATTTTTGTGTTCTTCTGTGTCTGCTTTGTCTTCCCCCGTTGCGGTGATGCGCCAAGTCAGCTCACCGCGCAGGCGGCTTGCCCCGCTCATGGGTGGCTCTGCCCTGCCTGTGGTGGCTTTTTGCCCTGCCTGTGGTGGCTTTTTGCCCTGCCCACGGCAGCTCTGCCCCGCCCACGGTGGCTTGCCCTCTCAAGGCGGTCTGCCCGCTCGGAGAGGCCCCCGGGAACTGAACCCGGGGCCTCCCATGTGGTGAGCCAGCGCTCTATCCACTGGGCTACAGCTGGTCCCCCTTGGTGAACTTTTTGTACATTAAAATCCATTGGTCTGTCTTGCGGTTTGAATGGATCTTTTTGCCCATGAATGGATCTTTTGTCAAGCTCATCCTGTCAGATCTTTTTCAAAGTTCTAATTTTTACTTAAAAGCTTGAATTTTATCATTGGTAACAAATACTGTTTTCCTTGAAGTGACAGGTCCTTCTTTTCTTTTCTTTTCTTTTTTTTTTGAGGTGCCAGGGCTGGGGATTGAACCTGGGACTTCATATGTGGGAAAGCCAGGACTCAACCACGAGCCACATTGGCTCCCCTGAGTTGGCTCTTTTGTTTGTTTGCTTGTTGTTTGGTTTGTTTTTAGGAGGCACCGGGAACCAAACCCAGGACCTCCCATGTGGGAAGCAGGCACTCAACTGCTTGAGCCACATCTGTTCCTGACAGGTTCGCTTTTGAGGGGGAAAAAAAAATCACCAGATAAGAAGACTTGAATAACCATACTTTGTAGTTCTTTCAAGTAAAAATAGTGCTCCATAAAAACATGACAGTTTCATCTTTATTTTTATTTCTTTTTATTGTAACATATATAGCATGTCATTTTAATTTTTTTTTTAGTGTACAAATCACTGGTATTAAATGCTTTTACAATGTTGTGCTACCATCACCATCTTCCATTACTAAAACTTTTTCATTACCCCCAAACAGAAACTCTGTACCCATTAAGCAATAATTCCTCATTCCTCCCTCCACCAGCCCTTTGTAAACTCTAATGTGCTTTTTTTTTTCCAATCTCCTTTTGTCTCTGTGAATTTGCTTTTTCTAAACATTTCATATAAGTGGAATCATGCAATATTTGTCCTTTTGTGTCTGGTTTATTTCATTTAGTGGCTGGTTCATCTTGCAGCTTGTTTAACTGCCCAAGTGCTTTTTCTCTATACAACCATAATATGCACAGAACTGCTTTATGCATACTTCCATTTCCCACACACAGATATTAAAAAGTTCTGTATTCAAGGTTGAGATTTAATAAAATTAATAATTTTTACTGTTTCATCAAGATATGTTAAAATGAAACTTGCACCTCTTTTTTGTTGTATGTGCTGGTGAAGAATACAATAACTGCTAGTACAGTTTGGTTTCACTGTCTGGATTTGTGCTAAGGGGCCAGCAAGTTTGACTCACCATTGCCTTTTATCTTTTTTAAGCAGTTTTGTTGAGATATATTTATACCCCATACAATCCATCCGAAT
The DNA here is from genome assembly GCA_004027955.1 of Chaetophractus vellerosus. Lineage (NCBI taxonomy): Eukaryota > Metazoa > Chordata > Mammalia > Cingulata > Chlamyphoridae > Chaetophractus > Chaetophractus vellerosus. The sequence continues at coordinate 7,284 of PVKH010037364.1, read as the reverse complement.
TGTGCAGTCAGTGGCTCTCAGTATAATCAAGAGTTGTACATTCATCACCACAATCAATGTAAATTTTAGAACATTTTTTTATTACTCCAAAAAGAAAACCCCATACCCCTTACGCCCCATTGTTGACACTTAGCTTTGATGTAGTCCACCATTGCTTTTGCACCATCAGCGCAAATGTCAGCACAGTGAAAAAGGCAAATGGTATCTTATTGCAATTTTTAAATAGCTCTAATTTTTCTGTACCTCCTGTGGTAATTTGAGAATTGCTGTTTTGTACTGATGTGTTGTCTAAAATTATTTGGACCAGGTATTCTGGTGCTACTTGTGACTATAAATTTGAATCATACCATGACAGATGGCAAGAGCAAGTGAGGATTTTATGCAACTCTGTTATATGTTAGCATTGATAGGGATTTTTGCATAAGTTAGTGTGTGAAAAATAGGTGTGGGAAGAGGGAAAAATGTTGTAAGAAACTCTAAACACAGGAAAAAATTAGGTGTTCGAAATATATTTAGAATAAAGAGTTAAGGAATATTTAATATACTTGAGCAAAATGAGGTGAGTGTGATCATTGGGGCACCCAGTCAGGCTTCAAGTTCCTCAAACCAAAGTGAATCTTACCTATTGACTGTGGGCATGCTAAGGACTTAAATAGTGGTCTCTATCTTTTGTTATTCCTAAAATGTTAAATCTAATTAGGGTCTCAGGGCACCATCAGAGGTTCTTGAGGTAGTTTGAATATTTTGAAACTAGGTGTTTATGTATTTGTAAGAATGATCAAGTGAAGAGTCTAGCCTCTAAAATATTTTTTTCAGCCAACTTTCCTTGACCTAAGTAAATACTAGCTAAGGTCAAAACAAAACAAAACAAAAAACTACTTTTGTTTCTATCACAAGATAGATGCTTTTTGTGTCTTAGACAATTATCTTATTTTTTTCTTTTCCTTCAAGAGTTATAATACAATAATGATCTGTCATGGCATTTTACAAAGTCTTTTCCATTCTGTATATTTTACTAGGTTTGAGAAAGCTTGGTCCCTTCCTATTATATCTTCATTTAAAAAAAAAAATGTATCCCCCTCCCCCCCAGATGGTTTTCTCCTTTGTCTGCTCACCTTCTCCAGGAGGCGCCAGGAACTGAACCCAGACTTCCCATGCCCAACGGCCTGAGCCACTGCCGCTCCCTGCGGGCTGTGGTGTCTGCTGGCTTGGGCATCTGCTCTTTTAGGTGTCTAGCTTGAGGCGGCGGGTGTGGCATCTGCTCGACTTCTTTAGGAGGCACAGGGACCTGAACCTGGGACCTCCAGTGTGGTAGGCGGGTGCCCAACTGGTTGAACCACATCCGCTTCATCTATCTTTAATTTTAAATGGTGCTATTTTGCCTGGTGCTGATCTTAGGTTTTAGTGGTTTTAACATGATGTATTCAACACATATTTGAGTGTCTACTGCATGCCAGTTACTACTTTGGGTGCTTGTGAGACAGAAGTGAATAAAAGACAAGAATCCCTGAAGCTTGTGGTCTAGAACTGCATTGTCCACCAGGGAAGCCATGGGCCACATGTGGTTATTGAGCACTTGAAATGAGGCTGGCCCAAGTTGAAATGTGTTTTAAGTGTAAAATACACACCAGATTTCTTAGTTAAAAAATATAAAATCTCATTAATAATGTTGAAATGATAGTTTGGCTATGTTAACAATATATTAATTTCACCAGTTTTTCAAACTTGGCTACTGGAAAATCTGAAATTACATATGTGGCTTGCATTATATTTCTTTTGGACACCACTGATACATGGAGAGAAGAGATGGACAAAATATAATGTGAGGCATGTTAAGAGCTATAGAGAAAAATAAAATAGAGGAGGGAAAAATGAGGACACTGGTGGGGGGAGTGGTGTTGCTATTTCATGAGATGGTGAAAGAAGTAGTCTCCAGTGAGGTGCTGCCTGAGCAGAGTCTCAGGAAGTGAGAGAGTGAAATGAGCAGGTACCTAGAGGAAGAGCCCCCATGTAGAGGGGACAGCAAGCCCAGGAGTGGTGAGACTAACACTGAATGTGACTGTGAAAAAATATCAAAAGAGGGAAACATGATTTAAATAGTCTTATAAAAGAGCAAGGACATACATTATGATCATATGAAAAAAAGCATCAAAATATAAAGGGAGAGGAAATATCTTTTGTAGAAGAATGTATTTCAAAACTCTACCTGCTGATCATTTAAAAAAAAAATCTGTTCTAAACACATGGGCAGTCTCACTCCTACCAACATGTATTTTTTAATCAGTCATAGACCGGAGATTTAGAGTGCTCATTCACACTGAGATGACAGTGACGTTTTTTGTTGAGCAGCAGTATTGCTCACGGGCACTAACGGTGGAAGATGGAGGAAGTAGATTTCTGTGTTCAGTTGTATGCAGCACAAAAAAGGAGGCCTGTGTGGCTGGAGCAGAGCCGCAGGGGGCGAGGGGTAGGAGATGAGGGTAGAGGATTGTGGGCTGGCAAGTGGGGGTGGGAGGGAGAGGAGCTCTGGCAGATCCCCCCTGACTGGGGTGGGAAGCAGCTGTATTAAGAAGGGGCAATTCTGATCAGATTTATCTTTAAAAGGAAACTCTGGTCACTGTGATAATAGACCATGGGGGAGGGTGGTGGCTGGGGAGGGGATCAGGAAGACCAGTTAAGAGAGACAATTACAACTATCCAGGTCAGAGATTGCAGTGGCTAGGACCAGGGTATCATGGTGGTGAGGAGTGGTTAGAATCTTTTCTTGGAAGACAAAGCCAGCAGCAAGTGTGAAGGGACTGGATGTAGGGAGTAAGAGGGGAGTCAAAGGTACCTGGGCAGTTTATGGCTCGTGCAATGGGAAGTATGGCATTTCCACTAATTGAGATGAGTGTGATAGTTTAAATTTTGTGAATCCCAGAACAAGATTATGTTCTGGAACTTATCTATTCCTGTGGGTATGGGACCCTTTGATTGCATGAAATTCGGGTGAGGAGCCTTTTTAAAAAACAAAACAAAACCAAAAAACAGTTTTATTGAGATTTATTCACGTACCGTATATATAATCCATCCAAAGAGTACAATCAATGGCTTTTCGTATAAATAGTGTTATGCACTGATCATCACGAAAAATTTTAGAACAATTTCATTACTCCAAAAAGAAAAAACTCCACACCCTTTGGCAGTCACCTCTCAATCCCTTTATCCTTCCCCAGCCCTGTATAACCACTAATCTAATTCCATCTTTATAAATTGATTTATATTTACATTTTATATAAATGGAATCATATAATATGTAGTACTTTGTGGCTGGTTTCTTTCACTTAACATAATGTTTTTTTCCCTGATATTAACATCTTGTCACATTAACATACATTTGTTCAGTTTCAAAGAAAGTCTTATATATGCAATATTACCTATATTCATATTTTACAAGAGGTTTTACTATGTTATACAGTCCCATGTTATTTTAGTTTTCCTTTTAGTAATATATATGACCTTAGACTTTCCCTTTCAACCACTGTCATACCCATACAATAGTATTGTTAATTACAAATACTATGATGTGCTTTCATATTTTCTATGCATTTCCAAAGATTAATCAAAAACCTTTTTACCAATTCTGTACAGGTTAACACTTAGCTTTCCATTCTCTAACCTCATTCTATTTTCTGGTGACCTATACTCTAGTTACTAACTCCATGAGTTTACCCAATCTATTGCGTTCATAAAAGTGCATTCATACAGTATTTGTCCATTTGTTTCTCTCTTGCTTCACTCAACATAATGTCCTCCAGGATCATCGATGTTGTTATATGCTTCACGACTTCATTTCTTCTTAAAGCAGTATAATATTCCAACGTATGTATATACCACAGTTTGTTAATCCATTTGTTAGTTGGTGGACAGCTGGATTGTTTCCATCTTTTGGCAATTTTTTTTTTAAAGATTTATTTATTTATTTTTATCCCCTGCCCCTGTTGTTTGTACTCGCTGTCTGCTCTCTGTGTCCGTTTGTTGTATTCTCGCCTTCTTTTTTAGGAGGCACCAGGAATGAACCCGGGACCTTCCATGTGGGAGGGTGGTGCCCAATTCCTTGAGCCACCTCCACTCCCTGCTTGTTGTATCTCTCATTGTGTTTCCTCGTTGTGTCATCTTGTTGCGTCAGATTGTTGCGCCTGGCGCATCAGCTCGCTATCTTGTCTACTTTAGGAGGCACTAGGAACTGAACCCGGGACTTCCCATGTGGTAGGTGGGCACCCAACTGCTTGAGCCACATCCACTTCCCCATCTTTTGGCAATTGTGAATAACACTGCTGTGAACATTGGTGTGCAGATATCTGTCTGTGTCACTGCTCTCAGTTCTTCTGGGAATATACCTATAGTAATATTGCTGGGTCATATGGCAAAACTATATAAACTATACTCAACTTCTTTAGGAACTGCCAAACAGTCCTTGAGGGGTCTTTGATTAGATTACTTGATAGATCGATTTGGGGCATTTGATTGAACTGTGTCAGTGAGGCATGACTCAGGTTGAGTCTCCACCCTCTCACGGGAGCTGATATAAATGGAGCTGATATAAACGGAGGAGAGACTGAGAGAAAGGAAGCCGCCATTTTTGACCTGTCATGTGAGATAAGACTAGTGGATCGCTATCGGCCAAAGCGTAAGCATGAAGCCCCCAAGAGGCTGGGCCCGCGGAGCAGCTCAAGGCTGAAGAGATGTCATATGGGGAACCAGCTGTGGCTCAATTGGTGGGGCTCTGGTTTACCACATGGGAGGCCTCGGTTTCGGTTCCCGGGGCCTCCTCGAGCAGGCAGGCTGCTGTGCGGTAAGCTGACTTGGCGGGATGCCGCAGCAGGGGGAGACAAGCAGACACAGAAGAACGCAAAGCAAATGAACTCAGCAAGAACAAGCAGCAAGGGGGGCATATATAAATAAATAAAAATAAATCTTAAAAAAAAAAAAAAAAGATGTCATATGCCTGATAGCTCAGAGCTGAACGTGGGAAGATAGTGGAGCAGCCAAGACTGAGAGAAGAGGCCTGGAAAGAGACAAGCCCTATGCCTGGTTGCCCACAGCTGAGCTCTGGGAGACAGTATTCTGGACCACAGCAGAGATCAGCTGTCATCTTTGTAAGATGTGGCAGGATCTCTGAGAAAGCATCTCTGCTGATGCCTTGATGACATTTCACAGCCTCAGAACCGTAAGCTTTTACCACTAAATAAAATCCACATTATAAAAGCCAACCCGTTTCTGGTACTTTGCACCTGCAGACCTGTGGTAAACTAAGACAGTGAGGAAGTCTGGTAACTGAGTGGTGATGGTGGGGAGGACATTGGGGCCAGTTTGGACCTGTGAAGTTTTTGAGATGCATGTTAGACATGTGGAATTTGGTGCTGGAGGAGGCATCAGTGAATAGATAGTACTTAAAGTCTTGGGACTGATGAGAGGCCAAGAGCATGCCTGTAGATGGAAGAGGAGTGATCTGAGGGAATGGTGGGGTCATGAGGGGAAGCAGTGAGGCAGCCCAGCACAGTCCTGTGAGGTAGGAGGAGAAGAAAGAAGAGCCTGGAAGTTGTTATGAAAGTGTTTAGAGTAGGAGGAATTGTCAACTGTGACAAATGATGCTGAATAAGGCGAGGGTAGAGATGGCAGCGTTGTTGTCATTGTGGATCCTGACAGGTACACTTTTTTAAAAATTCAATTTTATTGGTACATAGTAATCGTACAATTCATCCAAGGTGGACAGGCACACTTTTTTTTTTTAACTTGCACATTCAATGATTGAAAATATAAACAATTTAAAAATAAAAATAGTTGAATAAAAACATCCATTTCTCATTTAAATGTACTGGATACATATAATTTTTTTTTTGAATCATACAATGTTACACAATATATTTGGTTCATAGTAATACAATCATATAGTATTGGTCCTTTTGTGTCTGACTTGCTTCGCTCAACATAATGTCCTCCAGGTTCATCCATGTTGTCATATGCTTCACAACTTCATTTCTTCTTACAGCTGAATAATGTTCCATCATGTGAATACACCACAGTTTGTTTATCCATTCATTGGGTGATGGGACCTGGGCTGTTTCCAAATTTTGGCAATTGAAAATAATGCCACTATGAACATTGGTATGCAGATGTCTGTTCCTGTCACTGCTCTCAGTTTTTCTGGGTATATACCCAGTAGTGGTATTGTTGGGTCCCATGGCAAGTCTATATTCAACTTCTTTAGGAACTGCCAAACAGTCCTCCACAGTGGCTGTACCATTCTGCATTCCCACCAATAGTGAATAAGTGTTCCTTTCTCTCCACATCCTCTCCAACACTTGTAGTTCTGTATTTAATAGTGGCCATTCTGACAAGTGTGAAATGATATCTCATTGTAGTTTTGATTTGCATTTCCCTAATCATTAGTGATGTTGAGCATTTCTTCATGTGTTTTTCTTCTTCATTTGTATTTCTTCTTTGGACAAATGTCTATTCGAGGCTTTTGCCCATTATTTAATTGGGTCTTTTGTCTTTTTATTGTTGAGTTGTAACATCTCTTTAAATATCCTAGATATTAAACCCTTATCAGATATGTGATTTCCAAACACTTTCTCCCATTGATTTGGTTGCCTTTTCACCTGTTTGACAAAGTCCTATGAGGTGCAAAAGTGTTTAATTTTGAGGAATCCCATTTATCTATTTTTTTGTTCTTGTTGTTTCATGTGCTTTGGATGCAGGGTCCAAGAAACCACCTACTACAAGGTATTTTTTTTTTTTTAAACAATTCATCGAAGTATGTCATTCATACATGAACATTCATAAACTATAAGTGTTCAGTAAACATCGTGAACTTACAAAACAAACATGCAGTACATGATACAGGGCTCCCACACTTCGCCTCTCCACAAACACCCTGCATTGTTGTGCAACATTTGTTAACAAATCATGAAAGAGCATCGTCAAAGTATTACTACCAACTATAGTCTGTGTATTCCTCCCCGACACATTTTTTTTAAGGATTTATTTATTTATTTAGTCTTTTTATTTCAGATTCTAAGGTTTCCTTTAATATTTCCTGCAAAGGTGTATTCTTTATTGCAAACTCTTAGTCTCTGTTTACTGGTGAATATTTTATACTCACCTTCATATTTGAAGAACAATTTTGCTGGATAAAGAATTCTCAGCTGGCCATTTTTCATTTTCAGTATCCTAATTGTATCATACCACTGTCTTCTCGCCTCTGTGGTTTCTGAAGAGAAAACCATGCTAAGTCTTACT
>PVKH010037363.1:0-11470 GCA_004027955.1 Chaetophractus vellerosus | reverse complement strand
CTGGTATTTGCAAAAGCATTTCCCACTACTCAGTACCAAATTCTACATTAGTCAGCCAAAGGGGTGCTGATGCAAAATACCAGAAATCTGTTGGTCTTTATAAAGGGTATTTATTTGGGGTCAAAGCTTACAGTTATCAGGCCATAAAGCATAAGCTAATTCCCTCACCCAACTCTGAGGGTTCCAGCTTCCTGGGTTCCTCTTTTCCCAGGGCTTGCTTCTCTCCAGGTTCAACTGCTTGTTCTCTCCACAAGGCCAGCTGTAGACTATCAGGCAAATGGCTCCGTCTCTTTTCCCTTGGCCTTCTCTCCTTCCTCATGACCAAGCTCCTCTGTATGCTTATTTCCTGGGGCTCCAGCTCAAGACTCAAACATCAAAACTCCAACTAACTCCTCTGCTCTGCCATGTAGTTGTACCTCTGAGTCCCACCCACCAAGGGACAGGGACTCAACATCCTACTGACGTGGCCCAATCAAAGCCCTAATCATAACTTAATCATGCCCAAAGGAACAGACCAGTTTACAAGCATAATCTAATATCTACTTTTGGAGTTCATAAATAATGCCAAACTACTGCAGACTGCATTGAAGAATCCACTGCTATTTATAGGGAACATGCTAGATTTTATGGTCAGTAATGTAAACAGAATTATTAAATCTAATACTACGCCACTTTCTTGTTGAAAAGTCAGTTGTAGGAATTGTAGCCTTTTAATGGAGAAAATGTGAGAAGCCTATAGCAAAATATGAGAGGTTGGCTGTGAGGTACGATAAGTCCAAAAGGAGCCATTACCAGGTCAGACACTTGTATATAGACAGGTAGCAACAGTATTTTGGTATTGAAAGACCTCAAAGATTCCTTAAGTATCTACTTCCTTCCTAAAATCCCATTCCCTTATTTAAGGACAAAGAATGTTTTGCTCTATTTCTTTTGCATTTCCAGTCAATACTAAATAGGGATCTCTGCATATTAGTCCATAACTGAAATTTTGATATTTATTTAATCTTAGCTTTGATTATATTAATTTGGGCAAAAGGCCCATTCACTTCTGTTTGATGTTTTAAAATGCAGAAGAGGAAAAATAAACATTCCTCAAAACAGCATTTAGTAAAGAAATCCCTTTAGGTATAAAATATATTCACCAAGAAGAAGGGAGTTATATAACTTGGAGCTGGTTGGAATGAGTAATATATTCCAAAGTGGCCAAAGTAAACCTTTCTGATTGAAAAGGACAATCACAGAAGCAATGTGCTTTTGTAAACGCACCACCCATATTCTTTCTTTGTTTTCTTGTACTGGCCATAGAATTTTTAAATCACGTGACTTCTATAGCAAGCATAAGTTGCAAAAAACAAATAGTGGTTCTCTCTTCTCCACTGAAAGCCTGCTTAATCAAAAAGAACCAATTATGTTTTAGAAAAATGAGAAAATCTGGGTCCTCAAAGCATTCTGATTTGACCCTAGTATTTAAAATGGAGCATTAAAGAGTAGACAGTTATTTATATGTGTTCCAGGGTACATAGCAGAGAAAATCCAGGCTTCTCCTAAAGGTAGAATGAGGAAACCCAAAAATATATTAGGCAGTGATAATAACAACTGATGCGTAGCAATTATTATGTGTCAAACAGTGTTCCTATGCACTTCACCTCTATAATATTCTATTTATTCCATTTACAACAGGTCCATTTACCACTCTATGAGGTAGGCACTAGTATTATTTCCCTCTATTACAAAAGAGAAAAGTGATGCACAGAGAATGTAATTGACATGCCCAAAGTCAAATGCCTAAGTGACAGAGCCAAGGTTTAAACCCAGGCAGAAAGGCTCCAGACTTTGCTACTGCAGTATGGTACTAGAAAATAACAGAATATAGCAGATGACTAGTGGCAGAAGGTACTCAATTTGTGTGTTTGTTATTTTCTTCAACTCTAAGCCTAAGTAATATTTTTTGCCAAATACTTTTTGCAAAAGTACATAATTTAAGTTAAATGCTCAAGTTCATAAATTAGCAAAGCATTTCCTTAAGCAAGTATTACTAGATTATAGATTATGCGTTGCATAGCTATCCATTTATGGGACAAGCTCAGCATTCTGGCCTATGCAGCTATAATCCATGATATCTCCATTTAACCTAGTATGCAAGTAAATCCATGCCATCTCCATTCCCTAATATTTTCCCAGAAGATTTTAAAAACTAATAAGAATTAATTCATAAAGCTGTCCATGAATATTCAAAACTTCTGTGACAAAGAGAAAAATGTCATAATGACCAAGGATTTGGATATCAATAAGACACAGAATCATGCATGTAGACAACTAGCTAAATGTAATCACGCATGTAGAGAACTAGCTAAATGTATTTTGGTCTCTATATTTTAAAAGAGAACCCTTAACAGATGAGGATTCAAGTACAGGGCTAATCAGCTCTGAGAAAGGGAGAAGAAATTGGAAGTACCAAACTTTTGGACACCCAGAAAATGGGTGAATAAGATTGTCAAGGTATGCAGTAACAGTATACTCCAAAAATGAAATACATAGGAAAACTAGTAGGAGTAATTTTTCCTGACATTTGTACCAGGAACTGAAGCTTAAAGTAGTCATTATTCAATGTTCTCTAAAAATTGCACTCTCCCTGAGAACTAGTTTCAGGCATTGGACAAATGACATCACAGGACTGTGATCTCCAAGAAAAGGGAAGCAAACAAGGGTTAGTCTTAACATTGCGCTGGCTTTCCACACTAGGAGCAGTAGTGATGATCACAAACCAAGCCTAGGAACCTCACTAACTTAAGGAAATGGAAATTGAAGTTTGGGGTACCTGAGGAAGCCAGATATTTGTGGGGCAGAGATTGAGAAAGAAGGATATATAAAGAAAGAGAGCCCGGGGCCGGCCGTATAGCCCAGTGGATAGGGCGCCGGCATACCACATGGAAGGCCCCAGGCTCGGTTCTCGGGGACCTCTCCTAGCGGGCAGACCACCTTGAGAAGGGCAAGCTGCCATGGGCGGGCAGAGCCGCTGTGGGCAGGGCAAAAAGCTGCCACGGACAGGGCAAAGCCGCCACAGGCAGGGCAGGTCGCCCACGAACGGAGTGCACCCAGCCACCCGCGAACTGAAGCGGAGCCAGCTGAGATGGAAGCAGAAGCTGCCCACAAGCAGGGCAAAGCCACCTTCGCGGTGACCAGTCTCGGCGCGTCGCCACAACGGGGGAAGACAAAGTGGACAGAGAGGAACACAAGAATGGACACACAGCAAGAGCAAGCAGAAGGGGGGGTGGGGAATGTAATAAAAAATAAATTAAAAAAAAAAAGAAAGAGAGCTCAAAAAATATGCATGGGGTCCCCTTAAATCTTTGCTGAGTACTAGGTCACACATGCATAGCATCAAAGTCCACAAGACAAGACAAAGCAAATAATCAGTTTGGGGCATTATAAGCAGGACAGTCTTCAGAGATTACTCGGGTTGGAGGTTGTTCCAACTTGACCAACCAGAGCAAGGAGCAGTTGATGATTTCCTGAGGTATTAGGTGGGTACCACAGATTTCACCTTAGTAGAAAATGGAATTATTCTTGAAGTTGAGGGTTTCTCTAGACCCACTGTAGCAATGATTTAAAACAGGCCTTGAAGGGATCAAATAAATTCAAAAACAACTTCTTGCTAAACAACATGCAACACTCTTTAAAAAGAGACAGTTAGGGAGCAGATGTGGTTCAAGCAGTTGAGCACCTGCTTCCCACATGGGAGGTCCTAGGTTCAGTTCCTGGTGCCTCCTAAAAACGAAACAAAACAAACAACAAGCAAACAAATGAAAAAACCAACTCAGGAGAGCCAATGTGGCTCAGTTGTTGAGCACCAGCTTCCCACATACAAGGCCCTAGATTCAATCCCTGGCCCCAGTACCTAAAAAAAAAAAAAGATAGCAAAGTCCAGACAATCAACAACATTGTTTTAGTCTGCTAGGCTGCTGAAAGTAATATAAAAAGAAATGGGTTGGCTTTTACAATGGGGATTTATTGGCTTACAAGCTTACAATTCCAAGGCTGAGATAAATGTGCAAATCAAAGCATCATCAGGTGATGCTTTCTCCCCAAAGACTGGCTACCAGTGATCCTGGATTCTTCTGTCACATGGCAAAGCACATCACAGCATCTGCTGGTCTCTCCCTTCTCTTCTGGGTTTTATTGCTTCAGCTTCTTGCTTCTGTGGCTTTTTCTCTGTCTCTCTCTCCATATTCATCCTGTTTATAAAAGACTAAAATAAGAGGATTAAGACCTACCCTGGGCCACACTTAAACTAAAGTAACCTAATCAAAACATCTTTAACTGAGGTAACCTAATCAAAAGGCCCACTTACTATAAGTTTACACCCACAGAAATGGGTTAACTTTAGGAATATTATTTTCTGGGAGCCTCACAGCTTCAAAGCACCACAAACATAATACTCACAATGTCTAGTATCCAATCAAAATCAATAGACACACCAAGAATCAGGAAAATGTGACCCATAACCAGCAGGAAAAAAAATGGTTACTAGAAATGGAATTGACAGAGATAGGGAAACTAGCAGACAAGGGTGGTAAAAGTATATATTCTAACTATGTACAAGTATTTAAATGAAACAATAATATCTACTTATATGATTTTTGACAAAAATTCACTTCAACTATAAAGATACAAATCATTCTTTAAAGAAAAGAAGGAAAAAAGATATACCATGAAAAGATAATAAGAAAAATTAACATATTTTTAAAAGAACCAAATAGAACTCCTAGAGATTAAAAATACAATATCTGAAAAAAATGTACTAGATTGGGTTAACTGTAGATTGAATACTGTAGAAGAAATAATCAGTGAACATGAAAACATGGCAATAGAATATACTGAAAAGGAAGAACACAGAGAAAAATTGAAATAATTAGCAGAGCCTCTGTGACTTGTAATATAATATCATGTGGTCTAGCAAACATTTAATTGGAGTTCCAGAAGGAGAGGAGAGAGAAAAGAGGGGTACTGAAAAAAAAAAAAAAACAAGAAAAATGACTGAAATTTTTCCAAATCTGATAAAAAGTGTGAAACCACAGATCCAAGCAGCTCCTAAGCCATAGTAGGACAAACACACACTCAAAAACAAAAAACACACCAAGGCACATCATATCAAATTTCTGAAAACCTTGATGCAAAAAAATATAAAAAGCCATCAGAGATAAAAGACATATTTTAACAAAAAACAAAAATAAAAACCATGATTGGCACCAAAATCATTTCAGGAACTTTGCAAGCCAGAAAACAATAGATAGACATCTTCCAAATGCCAAAAGAAAAAAAAATTTCCAGCTGGGAATTCTATATCCCATAATAGCATACTTCAAAAACAAAAGCTAAAATAAACTTTTTCATAAAACAATTACAATTAATTGCCATCTAATTTACCTACACTAAAAGAGCTGTACAAAAACAGGTCTTCAGGCAAAAGGAAAATGATACTCTTAGAAACTTGGTTTTATATGAAAGAATGAAAACACCAGAAATAATAAATAACTGTATAAACATAAAATACTTTTTCTCTTTTTTAATTTCTTTAAAGATAATTGTTTAAAGCAAATTTGATAACAATGTATTATAGAATTTAGAATATGTAGAAGTAAAATTCATGACAATAGCATAATGGATGGGAAGAAGAGATGGAAGTATACTGTTCTGATTATCACATTTTATGTAAAGCAATGTAATATTACTTGAAGATAAAGTATGATAAGTTAGAGATGCATAACATAAGCCTTAGAGCAACCACACACAAAAAAAAATACAGCATATGGAATCATAAAAATACTCAACCCAAAAGAAGGCAGAAACAAAGAAAAAAGATAAAGGAACAAAGAGAAAACAAACAGTAAGATGGTAGATTTAAACCCAATCATATCAATAATTGAGTTTAAATGGTTGAGACATTACTTTTAAAAGAGATTTTCAAACTGGATTTAAAAGCAAGATCCAATTATTGATGTTTACTAGAAACGCTCTTTTAATATGAAGATACAGAATAAAAGTAAAATTATGGAAAAAATATATCATACAAACATTAATCAAAAGGAAGCTGGAGTGGTTATTTAATATCAGAAAAGCATACAAATAATAACACCAAGCATAAAGAGAGAGAATTCATAATGACAAAGGAATCAAAAAATCAAGAAAATAATTTGTATGCACTCAAAAATGCATTTTGAAATACATCAAGAGCCGCCACGGGCAGGGCAAAGCCACCACGGGCAAGGCAAGTCACCCACGAGCAGAACGGAGCCACCCACGAGCAGAGCAAAGTTGCCCGCCAGCGGGGCAAGCCGCCCGCGAGTGGGGCAGGCCGCAGCTCACCAGTGAGCTGACTCGGTGCGTCGCCGCAACGGGGGGAGACAAAGCAGACACAGAAGAACACAAAAATGAACACAGCAAGAACAAGCAGAAGGGGGGGGGGTGTAAAAAATAAATAAATAAAATAAATCTTTTTTAAAAAGCTATTTAAAAAAAAGAAATACATCAAGCAAAAATAACAGTACTAAAAGGATAAATAGACAAATTTACAAATACAGGTGGAGATTTCAAGAGTCCTCTCTCAGAAAATGATAGAATGAGTAGACAAGAAATCAATAACTACGTTGAAAACTTGGCTAACACTATGAGCCGACCTGACCTAATTGATATTTATAGAACACTCCACCCAACTGCAAAATACACATTATTTGCAAGTACACATGAAACCTTTATCCAAATAGAACATGTACTATGCCATTAAACAAATACAAAATATTTTAAATGATTAAATTCATACAAAGTATGTTTCTGACCATCTTTGTCAAAGTCAAGTCAATAATAGAAAGATATCTGGAAAAAAGGTATCTGGAGAGTATCAAATGTTTAGAAAATAAACTCTTCTGAACAACTCAGGGTACAGAGAAGAATTACAAGGGAAATTAGAAAATATTTTCAACTGAATAAAAATGAAAACAAAAGGTATCAAAATTGGTGGGATGCTGCTAACACAACATTTAGAGTGAAGATTATACATTTAAATGTTTAAATCCTGCCCAATAGGATTTCACATGTGCTCCACAGAAGTGTTTTGTGTGTGTGTTTCCCATTATATGTTTTTTAAGGTATGAATTTTTATTGGAGTTATCTTGTTCTTTTACCACCCTTCTATATTGCATGCTTTAGGTTTCTGAAATGGTGTTCCTCAAGACTCAGCTCTACCACTTCTTGTGCATTCCAGGCCCATAACAAGTTGAATCTGAACATAGTACAGATGGAGCAGTTTAAGGCCTGCTGCAGCAAGAAATAGCATGTACACAAAAAGACTTAAAAGAACTCACCAATTTGTACTGAAAGGAGTCTGGGAAGCATGTGGGGTAATGGATTCTAAGAATATTTCAATCAAGAGGTCCAGAACATAAGATTCAATTGGGCCAAATTCACCTGAGATTTTCCATTTAATATGCTGACTTTGGCACCTGAGGTGGTGTTAATAATCTGCTAGATTAGTTCAGTGAAGCATAAACTTAATGAGGCTTACACTTAATAAGGTTGAAATGTCAGAAATTTTGTGGACTATCGTATAGGAAAAAGTCTAAAGTCTCAAAGAAAAGGGTAAGTTGAAATGAATCTATGTCCAACCTGCTCTGCCACTCCCTAACCATTCTTTCAGGAGAACAAAAAGAATATTACCTTCACTAAACTATAAATAAATGCACTGGGGAAAGGTATGACAGCATCCTTGAAGATCTCTATGGTGGCTATTTTCAAAAGGCCAAGAATGATCATACAGAATGTTGTAATAAAAATGAGTTACTTGATCTCACAGAAAATGATAAGATCCCGGAATTGTAGAGGCCACTTGGTAGACTAAGCTGTCATGGATAGGAGGGTACAATTCCTATAGGGATGGAATGGTAACCAAATTATTTTTGACCTTCAGGGATCTTTAGCTATGGATAATTTACCATAGCGTTGCAAGAAATAAAAAAGACAGGCAGCTACTAATGTGCTTCATGACATATATAGAAGAGAAGAATTCTAGTGATGCCAGTTATAAAATTAAGTCATCATAGTGAAGATTCACAGCCTCTTACCTACGTCCCAGACCTACCTCAGTTCTCAGGCCTAGAGTACCTCAATTGAGAGGGAGTACTTCCAAATGGCAACAGACCTAAACTGTGAATTTTCCCCTTGAGCCTTCCCAAAAGAATCAATGCCCTTTTACCAGGCTAACTGTACACTGGGAAAGGGAAATGAGAAAAGGATATCAAAGGTATACAGATTGGGAAGGAAGAAACAAAACTTTGTTCACAGATGATATGCTTATGTATGTAGAAAATCCAAAAGAATCAACAAAATAACTTCTGGAGCTATTAAGCAATTATATAGCAAGGTTGCAGGGTACAAGGTTAGTATACAAAGGTCAACTGCTGTAAAGCCACAACTTTCCTAATAAAAAAAAATTAAGGTGACCAGATAGAAGATCAGCATTTTTTAAAAATCGATGACATTTCTGGTTCCAACTATAACAAATCAGAAAATATAATGAAAAAGGATCCCATTCACAATCTATTAACAACAACAAAAATCCTAGAAATAAACAAAGAAATAAGGTATTATGGATAAAATTACATATCTTTACTGTTGAATATAATAAAGACCTGAATATATGGAGAGGGAAAAAAGGTATTGAAGTTATTACACATACCATCTCTTCAAGCTCCACACTTAGGCCAACTTTTGCAGCTCCAGATTCCATATCAGTGTCATCTAATTCAAAATCATTCCTGTGGGGAGTGGGTGTAGCTCAGTGGTTGAGCACCTGCTTCCCACTTATGAGGTCCCAGGTTCAATCCGCGGTACTTCCGGAAAAAAAAAAGTTCTGTAACATCCACAGGTTCTCTTTTTATCTCCCACTACATCTCTTTAGTAATGACTTAAATAGCAGAAAATTTTGCCATGTGTGTAGCCAGCCTTGCAGCCTTGCAGACTTTGAAATAAATATTGACAATGAAAGAAAAAAGTCAATTGCTTTCCACGGACCAACAATGAACAATTGGAATTTGAAACTAAAACATGCCACCACATACATTGTCACAAAAAAATGAAATACTTAGGTATAAATTTAACAAATATGCTCAAGATCTATATGAGGAAAGGTGCATAATTCTGGATACTTTCATAAATAGGAAGACAATATTATTAATGCTTCCTGAATTGATCTACAGATTCAATGCAATACCAATCAAAATGCCAACAAGTTACTTGTGGATATCAACTAATTGTTTCTAAAGTTTATATGGAAAGACAAAATATCCAGAATAGTCAACACAATATTGAAGAACAAAGTGGAATTACCGACTACCAGACTTCAAGACTTACTTTACAGTGATCAGCACAATATGGTATTTGCTAAAGAAAAGACAAATAGATCAATGAAACAGAACAGAGATCTCAGAAATAGACCTACACAGATGGAGACAATTGATCCTTGACAAAAGAGAAAATGCAAGTCAAGAAGAAAGGATAGTCTTTTCAACAATGGTGCTAGAATAATTGCATATCCACAAGCAAACAAATGAATCTGGAAACAGATCTTATACCTCTCACCAAAATTAACTCAAAATGGATGATAGACCAAAATGTAAACTGCAAAACTCTATGCCTTCCAGGAGGTCACATAGAAGAAAATCTAGGAGACTCTGGGCTTGGCAATGACTTTTTAGATACAACACCAAAAATATGATCCATGAAAGAAAAAGTAAGTTGGACTTCATTAAAATGAAAAAAAAAAAAAAAACTTCTATTCTGTGAATAAATGAAAAGAGAATGAAGAGACAAGCCACAGACTGGAAGAAAATATTGCAAAACACATATCTGATAAAGGACTAGTATCCAAAATATACAAAGAATTCTTAAAATTCAACAAAAAGAAAACAAACAACCCCATCAGAAAATGGGCAAAAGATCATAACAAAGAAGATAAACTGATGGCAAATAAGCATGTGATAAATATTTAACATCATAGCTAATTAGGGAATCAGAAATTACAACAATGAAATATTATTGCACACCTATTAGAATGGCTAAAATCCAAAGCACCAACAACACCAAATGATGGCAAGGATGGGCAGCAACACAAACTCTCATTCGTTGCTGGTGGGAGCACAAAACGGTACAGTCACTTTGGAAGACAGTCTGGCCCTTTTCTACAAAGCTTAGCATTGGCTTACTATAAGACCCAGCAATCGTGCTCCTAGGTATTTACCCAAAATGAGCTGAAAGCTTATGTCCACACAAAAATTTGCACATGAATGTTTATAGCAGTTTTATTCATAATTGCCAAAAAAACTGGAAGCAATAAAGATGCCCTTCAATAGGTGAATGGATACACAAATTGTGGTACATACATACAATGGAGTATTATTCTGTGATAAGAAGAAATGAGCTATCAAGCTACAAAAAAGACATGGAGGAATCTTAAATGCATATTGCTGAGTAAAAGAAGCCAGTATGAATAAACTACATACTGTATGGTACCAACTATATGACATTCTGGAAAAAGCCAAACTATATATACAGCAAAAAGATCAGTGGTTGCCAAGGGATGGGGGTAGGTTGGGGGATTGGGAGGGATGAATTGGTGGAAAACGGGGCATTTTTAGAACAGCGAAACTACTCTGTCTGATACTATTCTGCAGATTAATGGCAATATCATTTGTCAATACTTATGGAACAGTACAACTAAAAGAGTGAACCCTAATATAAAGTATGAAGTTTAAGTTAATAATAATAATAATGGGTCAGTATTGATCCATCAATTTTAACAAATGTACCATACCAATGCAAGATGTTAATAAAGAAGCAACAGTGCACAGTGAGGCATGGAGGTATATGGGAACTCTCTGCACTTTCTGTGCAATTTTTCTGTAAATATATAACTGCTCTAAAAAATAAAGCATTTTTTTTTTCAAGTAGCTCTCAGTTTTCTTCCAGGCTCTGGCAAAGACTGAATGCCAAACCATGGGAGACCAAGTGACCAATTTAGCCTTTCCATCATAAACTGAGTGTTATCTGATACACCAAACCATAAATCAATCTCTGAAAATGGAGTTTCCCTGTTGCTATCCCACTCTCCCACCTTGTACAGACCAGTGCAGTGTCCACACAACAGTGTCTTCACCTGGAAGTGCAACTTACTCTTTGCACATGATAAATATTGATTCCTCATTCCATTCTAACACATTTTGTAATGGTTTGAGTTTGATTTAATTATGAATTCCAAAAATATAGATTAGATTATGTTTGTAAGCTGGTCTGTTCATCTGGGCATGATTGAGTTGTGAGTAGGGCGTTAACTGCCACGTCAGTGAGACGTTGAGCCCCGCCCCTCGGTGGGCGTGGTCTCAAGTATGGAAGGCTAGATAAGAGAAAAGCAGATTGAGAG
>PVKH010037362.1:0-11470 GCA_004027955.1 Chaetophractus vellerosus | reverse complement strand
GCTGATTTCTTCACCAGAAACCATGGAGGCAAAAAGACAGTGGTGTGATATATTTAAGATACTGCAAGAGAAGACCTAAATATAAAAGCCAGGGCCATAAAACTACTAGAAGAAAATGTAGGGAGACATCTTCCAGACCTTGTAGTAGGTGGTGGTTTCTTGGACCTTATACCCAAAGCACATGCAACAAAAGAAAAAATAGATAAATGGGACCTCCTCAAAATTAAACACTTTCGCACCTCACAGGACTTTGTCAAAAGGGTGAAAAGGCAGCCAACTCAATGGGAAAAAATATTTGGAAATCACGTATCTGATATGCATTTAATATTCAGGATACATAAAGAGATGTTACAGCTCAACAATAAAAAGACAAATGATCCAACTGAAAAATGGGCAAAAGACTTGAATAGAAGAAGTACAGATGGCAAAACAAAACAAAACAAAACATGAAGAAATGCTCAACATCACTAATGATTAGGGAAATGCAAATCAAAACTACAATGAGATCATTTCACACCTATCAGAATGGCCACCATTAAAAAGACAGAGAACTACAAGTATTGGAGAGGATGTGGAGAGATAGGAACACTTATTCATTGTTGATAGGAAGGAAGAATGGTACAGTCACTGTGATTGACTGTTTATCAGTCCCTGAAGAAGTTGAATATAGACTTGCCACATGACCAGCAATACCACTACTAGGTATATATCCAGAAGAACTGAGAGCAGTGACACAAACAGACATGTGCACACCGATGTTCATAGCAACACTATTCACGATTGCCAAAAGTTAGAAACAACCCAGGTGTCCATCAACAGAAGAATGGATAAACAAACTGTGGTGTATTCACATGATAGAATATTATGCAGCTGTAAGAAGAAATGAAGTCATAAAGCATATGACAACATGGATGAACCTGGAGGACATGTTGAGTAAAGCAAGCCAGACACAAAAGGACAAATACTGTATGATTGTGTTACTGTGAACCAAATATATTGTTTAACATATTGTTTGATTCAAAAAAATATTTATATGTATCCAGAACATTTAATTGAGAAACATATGTATTTATTCATCTGTGTTTACTTTTTAGTTTTTAATTGTTTATATTTTCAATTATTAAATGTGCAAAATAAAGTTTAAAAAAAGAATGGTGAAAAAAATTATGACAGATAAAACCCAAATATTCAGGAATAAACTCAACCAACGATGTAAAGCACTTGTATTCAGGAAACTCCTTGTTAAAAGAAATTTTTTTTAAAAGGCCTAAATAATTGTAAGAACATTCCATGCTCCTGAATTGGGAGACTAAATATCATTAAGATGTCAATTCTACTCAAATTGATATACAGATTCAATGCAATCCCGATAAAAATTCTACCAGAAATTTTAAAATAAATGGAAAACATGATTATCAAATTTATTTGGGAGGGTAAAGTGTCCTGAATAGCCAGGAACATCTCAAAAAGGAAAAGCAAAGTTGGAGGACTCTCATTTCCGGACTGTAAGCCATATTACCTAGCTACAGAGGTAAAAACAGCATGGTACTGGCATAAAGACAGACACATAGACCAATGGAACTGAATTAATTGATGGTTCAGAAACAGACCCTGACATCTGTGGTCAAGTGGCTTTTGATTCTTAAAGGAGATAAGAGGAGGCCTGAGATGATCTACTGATATTTTAATGTATGTAGAAGTTTTAATTAGCTTTACTGTAAAAGTATGGAAATGTACAGAGATGATGGTAACACATTATAGTGAGTAACAGCTGGTTTATAAATGGGGATGTGGCTGAAAATGGTAGTCTAGGGATGTAAATGCCAATTGACAGAGAACTAGAGAATAATCTAGGGACTGAATAGTACAGTAAACCCAGAAGTGGATGAGAATTGTGGTTGATGCTACAGAGGCAAGAGTGTCCTTTGTGAGCTAGAGCAGATGTACATCACTATCACAGGATGGTGGGAATGTGGAGAAAAATGGTGGGAAAAATACAACTGGAGTGACCTATGGACTGTGGTTAATAGTAATACTGCAGTGTTCTTGCATCTATGCCAAAGATGCACTGTGTTGATAATGGGGGAGTATGGAAAAAGTATGCCAAATACACGCTATGGACCTGGTAATAATCAGATGACATTTTCTCATAATCTGTAACAAATGTTCTACCACGGTGTGGTGTGTTGATAGAGGGGTATTGTTTGGGAATTCTGCACATGTGCATGATGGTTTTGTAAGTTTAAAACTTCTGTCATAAAAATATATTTAACAAATAATAATAGGGTGGGTTGGGGGAAAATACATCAAATGTAAGATAAGGACTATAATTAGTAGTAAGATTTTGACATTATTTTTTCATAATTTTTAACAAATGTCTCATGACAATGCAAAGTGTTGGTGAAGGGTTAATGTACGGGACCCCGTATGATGTTGTGAATGTTTGCTCTGTAAGTTCTCAACTTTTACTATACACTTATTGCTTATGTATGTTTGTGTATAAATGATATAAAAATAATAATGGGGTAGGTTGGGGGAAAAGACTTTTATTATTTTATTAATATTATTTTTATTATTTTATTAATATTAGTAGTAATATTTTGAGGATGTTCTTTTATCATTAGTTAAAAATGTTTAGGGGCCAGCTCGATAGCCCAGTGGATAGGGCACCGGCATACCACATGGGAGGCCCCGGGTTCGTTTCCCGGGGAACTCTCCTAGCGGGCAGACCGCCTTAAGAATGGCAAGCCGCCATGGGCGGGCCGGAGCCACCATGGGCAGGGCAAGAAGCTGCCACGGACAGGGCAAGAGCCGCCACGGGCAGGGCAGGTCGCCCGCAGATGGAGCGCAGCCAGCCACCCGCAAACTGAATCAAGCGCCGGCCGTGAACGGATGCAGAGACTGCCCACAAGCGGGGAAAGCCGCGCCTGCGCAGTGACCACTCTCGGCGCATCGCCGCAGCAGGGGGAAGGGGAGATATGTAATAAAATAAATAAATCTTTAAAAAAAAAATGTTTAACAACTATGCAAGGTATTGGTGTTAGGGTGAGGTATGAGAACCCAGTATGATGTCATGCAGGTTTGTTTTGTAAGTTCACAACTATTGCTATATACTTATTGTTTATGTATGTTCATGTATGAGTGATATACTTCAATAATTTTTTAAAAGAGGGATAGAGCTCTCTCTTCCTATGTCTGTCTGTCCATGTGAGTCAGTTTATATGAGACCCAGCAAGGGGGTGGGGACTCAACCTGAGTCATGCCTTACTGATGTAGTTGAATCCAAAGCCCTAAAGCAATCTTAACAGGTAATCTAATCAAAGGTCCCTCAACTGAATTTAATGTAATCAAAGGGTATCCAACCCAGCAGAATAGTTTACAAACTAACCTTTCTCTTTTTGGGATTCATAAAATAATCTCAAACTGCCACAGGCCTTGTGGAGCTAAAATCCAGACTTCTGAGAATGAGGTGCTACTCTGCTGGTACTGACATCTCTGATCTCACGAGAGAGCTTGGAATCCAGACCTGTGAAGCTGGGGCACCAGTCAGTTGGCTCTGATGTTGGGGTACATTGAAGCTCATTCTGCCCTTAATGGAAAAACTGCAAACTAGATTCAGCTGCAGCTACAGGAAGTAACTGCTCCTGCCGAGGTGAAGCAGCATCACTTGGGTGATGCTCCGAGGAGCAACCAGCAGACAGAAGATAGACGGGAAGGGTCAGGTGTCCTCTTCTTGCTTCACCCTGCAGTTTCCCTCTAGTGCTCTGTATTGACAGAGCCTAACATGCAGCCATGTAGCAAAGCAGAAATGTGGTTTGTAGTATACCAGCTCTAGTAACACAAAGCAGAATATAGAAGGGGGCTTTGGAGTTGAGAGACAATAACTTAATAATTGGTCCACTATTGTAGGAACATTAGTGGCAGAAAAGTATAACTGGTTAGGCAAGGTAATAGAATATGTTTTTATCAAGGGGAATTGAAAATAGTTTTGCTCTAAAGTAATGTGCCTGGTTGATCCAGAATGTGCAAGGAGACAAAAGGATGAAACTTAAATGGTTACAGAAAATTGTAAATGTGGAACGTAAACTTTATTTGCTGTGGTTTCTCATACCTGCATTGTCTGAAAAGAAGTCATGAGTCTGAAAAGGAAGCAATGAACGTGTAACAAAGAAACAGCTCTGCAGAGTTTGCTCAGTTTTGATGGATTTATTCATAAACAAAATTCTTAAAAGCTTGTTAATCCTTCCCTGCCAAATATTATATTAATAAAAGCTAGAATTTAGTTTTCTTTCTGTTAAAATGACAAAATTTAGTCTTGAAAGATTTAGAGGTAGTAAAATGTTATTTCCTACTTTCTTTGTTATCAAAATAATGTTTTATGCTTTGTGCTGTCCTTTATTTTTTTAGTCTCTCATTTCTGAATGATCAAAGTTTACTTCCAATTGTATAACCTTCTGCTATGTTTATTTTAAATTATTTTATTGTCACTTGAATGACTAGTCCACTCATTCCTCCAAGGCAATAACCAACTCATTCTTCCAAGGCACTTATGATCCTATTCTAAGCAAAGAACCAAATCTCTTCTGATAGTTGTTGTTTTTTTTAAATTTTTCCTTCTCAAGATCAGAGCCTAAATAAAATTTTTAAAATTCAAGGTGTTTTTACACTTAAATGGTGCTAAGGATTTCCCAGAGGGCCCCTGGGTAATTATGAAGATTTGTTCTTCCATCTCATTACAAGAGAAAGCTAAAAATGAAGTGCATTTGGTATGTTCTATATTCTGAAATTATTTCACTACTATTGTAAGGTGTACATAGGAGGAACTGTCAAATCAAAACAGAAGTACAGATAAAATGTTATTTAAATAAAGATGTTTCAGATATTGTACATTTTATCTGGAAGGATTTGGAAGGAAATTTGCAATTCTGTTTACTTTCCCTAATGTGTTCTTCTTTTTTAAAAAATTGATTTATATGTACATTTTATATAAATGGAATCATACAATATATAGTACTTTGTGTTTGTTTCTTTCACGTAGTATAATGCTGTTGTTTTGTTATGTTTTTGTCTGATATTAACATTTTGTAACATTAACATATATTTCTTCAGTTTCAAAGAAAAACAGTCTTATATATGCAGTATTACTCATATTCATATTTCACATGAGGTTTTACTATGCTGTACAGTCTCATGTTACATTTTAGCGTTCCTTTTAGTAATATACATGACTTAGACTTTCCTTTTCAACACTGTCACACCCATATAATAGCATTGCTAGTGGCAAACATTATGCTGTGCTTTCACCTTTACTATTCATTTCCAAAGATTATAACACACATCCTTTTTACCAGTTCTGTACAAGTTAAGCTTCAGGTTTCCATTCTCTAAGCTCATTCTACTTTCTGGTAACCCATATTCAAGTTAGTAACTCCATGAGATTACACAATATATTCAGTTCATAACAGCACAATCATACAGTATTTATTCTTTTGTATCTGGCTTGCTTCACTCAACATAATGTCCTCCAGGTTCATCCATGTTGTCATATACCTCATGACTTCATTTCTTCTTACAGCTGCATAATATTCCATCATGTGTATACACCACAGTTTATTTATTCATTTATCAGTCGATGGACACCTGGGTTGTTTCTATCTTTTGGAAATTATAAATAATGCTGCTATAAACATCAGTGTGCAGATGTCTGTTTGTGTCACTGCTCTCAGTTCTTCTAGGTATATACCCAGTAGTGGTATTGCTGGGTCACATGGCAAACCTATATTCAACTTCCTTAGGAACTGCCAAACAGTCCTCCACAGTGGCTGTACCATTCTACATTCCCACTGTCAGTGAATAAGCCTTTCAATCCTCTCAAACACTTGTCGTTTTCTGACTTTTTAATTGTGGCCATTCTAATAGATGTGAAATGATATCTCATGGTAGCTCTGATTTGCATTTCCCTAATCGTTAGTGGTGTCGAAAATCTTTTCAAGTGTTTTTTCACCCCTAATGTGTTCTTATCCTTGGGAAAATATTGACCAATTTTTAATGAGATTGATATATATTTTATCCTATAAAGAATTTTATTTCCCTTCTTATATTATTGGCTACTGTTTTTTATCACAGCCACTACATATTGTCATCAACAGGTGGTTTCTGCTTTCCTCTCACGCATGCCTGAGGGTTCTGCCATAAACAGCAAATGAAAATTGAGTCTTCAACAAAGGACAGTTTCAGAGCCTCATGAACAGAACTGTACCAGGTACTCTATTTTTTTTTAGATTTATTATTTATTTATTTATTTATATATCCCTCCCTTGCTGCTTGTGCTTGCTGTGTTCATTTGCTTTGTGTTTTTTCTGTGTCTGTTTGTCTCCCGCTGGTGCGGCATCCGGCTGACTCAGCTCACCACGCTGCGACTTGCCTGCTCGCGGTGGCTTGCCTGCTCATGGCAGCTTGCCTGCTCCAGGAGGCCCCGGGAACCGAACCTGGGGCCTCCCATGTGGTAAACCAGAGCCCTACCAACTGAGCCACAGCTGGTTCCCCAGGTACTCTATTAATACTGAAATGCTTTGACTAATGGGTACAGGCTTCTGAGGTAGCATTGCTTAAACACTATTCGACCATACCAGGGGACAGAACTGTGATTTCCAGATTATTTTTAGAACAGAAGCAGATGACTCTGTAAAAACCTCCTAAGCAAAGATTCTGTGGAAGAAGATACACATAGGACTGAATGACCTGGTGAGGAAAATCTAGTAGTGGTCATTTGTTTTGGGAGGAATATTGTTGTAATATTCTTCCTCCGCCACCCCACCCATGGCTCCCTCATCTGTTTGCTCATTGTTTGTGCTTGTTGTCTGCTCGTTGTTTTTTACTCATTGTCCCATGTGGGAAGCCGGCATTCAACTGCTTGAGCCATATCCGCTCCCTGCTCGTTTTTGTTTTTGCTTGTCTGTTCATTGTTTCCTCATTGTCTTTTTTTGTTTGATGCCTGTTCATTGTTTTTGCTCATTGTCTACTCATTGTTTTTGCTCAATGTCTGCTCATTGTTTATCTTGTTTAGGAGGCACCAGAAACTGAACCTAGGACCTCCCATGTGGGAGGTGGGCACTCAACTGTTTGAGCCATATCTACTCCCTGTAATATTATTTTTATTTAAAAATTTTATTTATTTATTTTTTTGAGGTACTGGGGCTGGAGATTGAATCCGGGACCTCATATGCAGGAAGCCAGCGTTCAACCACCGAGCCACATTGGCTCCCCTGAGTTGATTTTTTCATTTGTTTGCTTGTTGATTTTTGTTTTCAAGAAGCACTGAGGACTGAAGCCAGGAACTCCCATGTGGGAAGCAGGCACTCAATCGCTTGAGCCACATCCACTCTTGTAATAGTCTTAATGTTCTATTTTCTGATAAATATATGGGGAAAGCTCTTTGTCTTTCTTCAAATTCTATCTCCGGTCCTTAGTGTAGTAGACTATGTTTTTGCAAACTGAAATGAAGCATTCTTTAATTAGTACCGTGTTCTCCCTGATCCCTCAGCATTCAAGAACAAATACTTCTGCTGAGTTTCTTTACTTTTCATGCCAATATAGTTAATTGTATAGATTCAATAATAATCTGTCCTTTGTTTTATCAGTATACAGTTAAACAAATCAATTGTTTAACCATGCCCAGACTGATTATGGCAGGTATGCCTTATTAGTGAATAAATCTCATTTCATTGGGTATGACAAGCCTACCATTAAGGAACAGTTATGATTCTAAATCTATGGAAACAATGCCAACAAAGTCTCCCCAAGAAAACGGTCTGGTACCAATTCTATGGCTTTACAGGGTCCCAGGTGTCCAGTAATGGAAGTCATTCCTAGCAGGGCAGGAACTGTAGCAGATTTGAAGGATCTCAGTGGAGAAAAATTCACCTACATTTATAGGAACTACAGGTGAAATCACTGGCTATGAATTTTTGGGGGGAGTTGGTTTCCTAGCCTTGGAATAGAAGTCCCAACAACAGAGGCTATTTAAAATGTCAACCTGGTGCAGTAGATCAAGTTCTACACCCCAGGGAGAAAAAAAAAAAAAATATATATATATATATATATATGTTCTTAATCTTAATTCTTTCCTGTGGATGTGAACCCATTGTAAATAGAACCTTTTGAAGATGCTATTTTTAGTTAAGATGTGACCAGCTTCCTAAGTGGGTATAGCTAGCTCAGTGGTTGAATGCCTGCTTTGCATGTATGTGGTCCTGGGCTCAATCCTGGGTCTCTAAAAAGAAGAGGAAGAAGAAAAAAATGATGTGGCCAACTGAATCAGGATGGGTTTTAATCCCATTACTGGAGGCTTTAAGGGAAGGAAAGAAGCTGGAAATCCATGGAACCCAGAAGAGAAAGGAGAAGATGCTGCTGTGTGTGTTGCCAAGTGACAGAAAAGCCAAGGAAGCCCAAAGATTGCTGGCCAGCCAGAAGATACTGACCCACGAGACAGCCAGCCTGCTAGCCTCTGAAACCTCGAGCCAATAAACTCCTGTTAAGCCCACCCATTGTATGATATTTGTTTTAACTAGGAAGCTGAAACACCTGGGTTCTATGTAAAACCACCAGACAGAATTTAATTCTCTGGCCTTATTAATAATGATTCCTCAGCACAGTATGGCTCTAGATTGACCTACAAAGAAGCAATTTACATCTTTGAGTATCACATGTAAATGAATCAAGCCAAAATACAATGAGCTCAGATATATATTAAGCTATATATTAAAATTCTGTTAAGAAAAATTATCTAAAACACAGAAAAAAATAAATAAATGAACACATGTCATTTTAATGTCTAACAAACCCACCCAAGGATCATTTAATCCTCTGGGAATGTACTTTAATGTGAATTAATATTTACTATTGATTACACCCCAGATGGGGTGAAGTTGAAGATTAAGTTGTTTTTTTGAGGAAGAGATGCAAATTCTTTCTTACCCATAGAAAAAATAACCCCCAAAGTTTTATCTTAAACCTATCAAATGTATTTCTGTATGACTTTCCAGATGGACTTTTTTATGTCTCCCAATCTTCTAATTCTCCTTGTACTAACTTACCATCTAACTCATTAAGAGTTAAAAATTAATCATTGACACATGTTCATTCTATATTTGTATGAAAGTCATGTTTTTTTAAAAAAAATTATACTCTTAAAATTATACTTTGACACTCCTAATAGCTTCTATGATTTCCCTATTTTAATTCAACCTACACACTGCTGTCAATCTGGTCTTCCTAAAATACCACTATGTCACTTACTCCCCTCTTCCACCAAACCTCCTAAGAACAGGATAAATTTCCAAAAGTCATTAGCCTTGTATTCACAGTCCTTCACTGTTGAGGTGCCTTTAGCACATCTTCCCCCCAAACTCTCTTTTCAGCCAAGTACAGATACCGTAGTTATTGTTTACCAATTTTTTATATTAAAAATAAATATGTATCTGAATTGTTTTCCCTGTTCACATCATCTCTTGAAACTTCTCTTCCTTCAAACCAGCTCATTTTATCTGTAACCTCCTTTGGGAAATGGGTGCATGAATTCATAAATTTTAACACAACATAAAGATGTATCTAACATTGTATTGTGTTAATAGTTTACATTTCATGTGTGTGGAGAACACGTTACTCTTTTTATCTACTTTAGCCAGCTGTCTTCTCAGAAATTCTTCCCACAGTCCTTGCTTGTTATGCAGTAGACTCTGTGATTTTTAGCCCCTGGGCACAGCGCTCTGGACCAGGGTGAATATAAGACCTAGATGAGCCAGTAAGTTTCTGTCTTCCAGGAATATGTAGGAGAACACTGAAACATTATTCTGTCATTTGGTTGTGCTGGAGCAGGAGTTACCTAGCATAGGAAGTATACAGCAGATTTTTGTTGAATGAATAAATGAAAGAAGGTTCTGTAACTTGAGAGCTGAGATGAACATTTCCTCCGTGTACATGGAAAATCAAAGAAAAACTGTCTATTGAAAGAGAGGAGCATGAAGTAGATGTAAGGCGAGAAGCAGAGATGAAAATTCACATGGATTGGAAAGATGGTGAGCTAACTGCTTTGGGCTCCTGAAGACTTTCCTGTTCTAGACCTAGGGATGCATGCTGCTTTTTTCCTTGAGATAGTTCTGTACATTCCCATTACATTTCCCCCATTTGCCTAAATTGGAGTAACAACAACAACAACAACAAAAATAGAATTAAAGGATAACTTAAAAAAAGATAAAATACAATTCTCATACAAATATAAAAAGAATATGTGTCAATGATTTTATTTAACCCTTTAGTTAAATGTGGAATCTGGTAAAATGTTACAACTGGTTCAAAGAAGGGTCCAAAGACTAGATACATTATAAATTGGGACTATTGAAATGAATTTACAAATGGACACAAACTGGCATTTGGAGAGGGGGAGGGTTGCCCCCTACTTGACAGAATTTATTTGCATGGCCATGGACAAGAATTATTTGCTTTTTGACTTGTTTCCTACAAATTCATTTTAATCTCTAAAGAGTTATAAAATGGCCCATTCAAAGACAAAAGTGTCTTTCCCTATATAATCAGATAATTCCAGCATTACAGCATTCCTTTGAAAATATATCAGGTAATCTCTTTTGCTTATGCCAAAGTCTTTAAGTATTCCTTATACCAGTAAGTATATGATCCTTATCTAAATCAGATTGTTCATCGTATCTCTCTGTGAAAGATCTGCATTCAGAGCAGAGACAAGAAGGAAACCCAGTGTTCGGGCTGAATCAATTCTAATGACCAAAGGAAGATAGAAACCCTTGTATCCAATCCCTTCAACAAGATTCAAGCCACTTGCATGCAGGAAAGTTGCCTTATGCCTAGCTTACCTTCACTTAGTATTTTTAAGTGGGGTCAGAGAAATATTTGCTAATTGACTGCTTGATGTTTGGCAAGTAAATCCCTTAGTACAGGGGTTCTTAGCCTTTTTGTTCCACGGACCCCTTTGCCAGTCAGCTGGAAACCACAGACCCCTTACTAAGTCCACACTATACTGTGTATTATTTAATAAATATAGTAAATATATTACACACGCACCAACGTGTCCCCGTTAGAATATTTATTTAAATTCAAGCTCATGGACACCTTGTTAAGAACTCCTGCCTTAGTAAATTGAAACAAAATGTGTGGCCCTGTTTGAAAATTTAAAATAATGACAAAACAACTAAAGTTAAAAACAAACAACTCTTCCTAGCCTGTAGTCAGGAATAGTCATAAATTGAAGATTTCATGTGATGTAATAAAGGAGTGGCAATGAACTCATCAAACCTTAGAGGCTTTGCCATTATCCATATTTCAGGGACATTTAAAAATCTCTATAAAACATATAAGCAGCTATAAAATAAACACCACTCATGCTATATATATATATATTTTTTTTAAGATTTATTTATTATTTATTACATATCCCCCC
>PVKH010037361.1:0-11478 GCA_004027955.1 Chaetophractus vellerosus | reverse complement strand
AAAAAACAGAAAAATACAAGAGCTGGAAAGGATGTGGAGAAATAGGAACACTCCACCACTATTGGTGGGAATGTAGAATGGTGCAGCCTCTGTGGAAGACAGTCTGGCAGTTTCTCAGGAAGCTAAATATAGAACTGCCATATGATTCAGCAATCTCTCTACTAGAAATATATCTAGAAGAACTGAAAACAGGGACATGAACTGACATTTGCACACTGATTTTCATAGCAGCTTTATTCACGATTGCCAAAAGACAGAAACAACACAAAAGTGTCCATCAACCAATGAATGGGTAAACAAAATGTGGAATATACATATAATGGAATACTATGCTGCTCTAAGAAGAAATGACATTGGGACACATATGAACCTTGAGGACATTATGCTGTGTGAAATAAGCCACACAAAAGGACAACTATTGTATGGTCTCACTAATATGAACTTAATACGAAGAATAAACACATGGAGTTAAAATCTACAGTACAGGTTATTAGGAGATAGGATGAGAGCTGAGAAGGGATACTTGACTGTAAAAGTGGGGAAATGGATAGAGTTGATGGTAACACATTATAGTGACTATAACTAACAAGGTTGGTTTATAAATGTGATTATGGCTGACAGGGGTTGCCTAGCGACATACATGTCAATTGAAAGAAAGCTACAGAATAATTTAGGGACTGGAAAACATAGTGAACTCAGTGGTGGATGAGGATTGTGGTGAATATTACAAATACAAGAACGCTCTTTGAACTAGAACAAACGTATCACTATTATAAGGTGGTAAGAATATGGTGATGCATGGGGGGAAATACAATTAATGTAACTTATGAACTGTAGTTAACAACAATGTTGTAATATTCTAGCATCAATGTCAAAGAAGGTATTAAAAGGGTCAATAATAAGGTGGTACGGGATTTTTTCTTTTGGACTTAGGAAAATGTCCAAAGTTTACTGAGGCAATGACTGCACAGCTCTGTGATGAAACTAAGAGCCACTGCATGGACACTCTGGATGGGCTGTACAAGGCATGGGAATGTATAATACAATGACCTATGTGGTGGAAGATAGAATGTGGTTAACAGTACAAAATGAATGTTCTCTAATGAACTATAACAAATGTTTCTAAGATGAAACACATATCAAAACAGTAGGATGAAGAAATATTTGTGTTTTTTAGGGAAAGGTTTGTTTTTAAAATAAATGGTATTCAGGAATTGCTTCACAAGTAGTCCTTATGACATAATAGCGGGTCCTATAGCAGAAGAATTTGCAAATACTTTGCAAAACACTGAGAAATGACTGTGTTTCAAACATGTTTTTTAAAAAGTGTTTTAAAAGTGAACAAAAAGTAAATTAAATCTTTCATAAAAAGCTTTTAAATGGACATCTAAAGCCCACTGACTTCTTAATCTTTCTAGACTTGTATATATAATGCACCTAATAGCTTTAGAATATTTAGACTATCTGGAAATAAAGCACTACATCTTAAAATTGTCTATTTTTACTACTTACACAAAGTCACATGAATGATGTAATAGAAAGAATACTGAATTTGGGAGTAAGAAGACTCACGTTTCTGCTATGCCACCTTACTTACTGTGTGAACCATGAGAAACTTATTTAACCTCTCTGTTAGTTTACTTGTCAGTTTTTAATTCCCTGAATATGCTCACCATCTACCCTAGGTGGATTTGATTATCTATGGCAGAAACTGTTAGTTGACTATCCCAGAATCTATTCTTCTCTTCTTCTTTAGTAACAGAACTTACTTTAAAACAAAAAACAAAAAACAAAAAACTGGACACATGGCTGCATGGAATAAAAACTACATTTCCCAAACTCCTTTGCAGCTAGGTGTAGCCATCTGACTATGTTCTAACCAAAGAGATGCAAGCAGAAAGTTTGTGTAAAACAGCCAGGAATGTTCCTTAAAAGATGAGCATTAAAGAGAATGCTTCAAATTAATGTATGTAACTTAGTACATGACACAAAGTGTTCAACAAATATTAGCTACACATATTGTCTCTTTTAGAGTCCCAAGGCAGACTACAGCCTGATTATCAATTGGCTCCAATATTCTTGGATATTTGGATATTGGATTAAGAAGATATTCTTAAAAGTAGCTAATATAATCAATATAAAAAAATCAGTTGTATTTGTATATACTAGCAATGAACAAACCAAATATGAAATTACGAAAACAATTAGCACTGAGAAAGAGTAAACTACTTAGGAATAAATAGTCCAATTAAAAAATAGGCAAAGTATCTCAATAGAGCCTTCTCCAAAGAAGATATACAAATGGCCAATAAGCACATGAAAAATGTTCAACTTCATTAGTGATAAATGCAAATCAAACCCACAATGAGATGTCATCTCATACCCACTAGGATGGCTATAATAAAACAAGATGGACAATAACAAGTGTTGGCCAAGATATAGAGAAACTGGAACCATCATACATTGCTGATGGCAATGTAAAATGGTGTAGCCACTTTGGAAAACAGGTTGGAGGTTCCTCAAAAAGTTAAACAAAGAGTTATCATATGACCTAGAAATTTCACTTCTAGGTATAAAACCAAGAGAATTAAAAACATTATGTCCACGCAAAAACTTGTACACGAATGTTAATAGCAGGATTATTCATAATAGCCAAAAGAAGGAAATGTATGTCAAACATGTGTCAATTGATGAATGAATAAACAAAATGTGGCCTAATATATGTACAATGGATTATTAAACCATAAAAAGAAATGAAGTACTGATATATTCTATAACATAGAAGAACCCTGAAAGCATCATGCAAGTAAAAGAAGCCAGACATTTGATATGAAATGTCCATAAAAGGCAATTCCATAGAGTCACAAAGTAAATAAGTGGTTGCCAGGGACTGGTTGAGGAGGGAATAGGAAGTGACTGAACTTATAGGTTCAGAGTTTCTTTTTGAGGTGAAGAAAATGTTCTAGAATTAGAGAGTGGTGATGATGGCTGCACAACCTTCTGAATATACTAGAAACCACTCAATGGTACAGTTAGAAATGGTGAAATTTATGGTATATAAAATATAAATCAATTTTTAAAAGTCCAAAAAGCAGTAGTTAATACACACCCATTTCTTTAGAGCACCAGCTGTTTTCACCCCATAGCAGATTTAGAGTACAAACATTCTTCATTTAACATAGGACAATTTTGTGAATCATTTTAATAATATTTTTAAAGGGCAGTAAGTTGAGTTGCGTAAGCTCACTAGATAAAGGAATAGGGTAGACAAATTTCATTTTATCTAGCATGGTTGCAAAATAGAAGATGCATTCATTACTGACAGCACAGCTAGGACAATAGAAGAAGAGTCAGACATTTAAAACCTGAAAGCTTCAGTTCAAAGCCAGTCAATAAAAAAAGAAAACAAAACCCGAAATTGCTAAACACATATTCCGGAGCCTGCCTGGCATGCATGGGATGTAATTCTGCCAAAATCAAAATTCAAAACAAGCACCAAGATACTGGGGAGGGCAAAGCTCAAACAAGCAAAAGCATTTCTAGTTGTTACCAGCAGATAAGAGAAAATAAACAGATGTGTTTCATTCTGGGCTTGTTATTATCAAACTGACTCTGGACAGCAAAGCAAGGGATAAAAACAAGGCTGTTTCACTTTAGGTGAAAAGGTAGATCTCAGTTCCAGAGTGGCCTCCACTTGAAACACTTTCTACCTCAATTAATTCTCTCAGAAAGGAGACAAATTCAGAAATCTCTTGAGTAGAATCGTGGCCCTTTTCTTCTCAATGTTTAAAAATTCATAGTGGGAAGCGGTTAACACAGAAAATATTGCTATAATCACTGAGACTTTTAGTACTTATCATCAATTGTTACAATGTGATCCTTGTCAGATTCATACCTCTAAACAATCAGAAGGAATCAAAGTCACGATGTGAGAGTTTCAGGAACAAATACAAAAATTGCCTGATGGTTGTGGCTTTGACTTGTGCAATTTTAGCAATGTACTGTGATCTCTGGCTTCTGTCCAGAGTGCTAAATAGAAAGTCTGTGTCTGAGGAAGAACCTGTCCCCTTAC
Organism: Chaetophractus vellerosus; assembly: GCA_004027955.1. Taxonomy (NCBI): domain Eukaryota; kingdom Metazoa; phylum Chordata; class Mammalia; order Cingulata; family Chlamyphoridae; genus Chaetophractus; species Chaetophractus vellerosus. The sequence continues at coordinate 7,406 of PVKH010037361.1, read as the reverse complement.
AACTGACTCGGGAAGGGTTGTCAGTATATGTGTATCACCCACTCTGAACCTTTTTAAGAAAACAGATGCCCTATAACTGAAGATAATTTGGAAATTGGCACAAGAGTTTAAAAAAATAAATCCAATTGGACAGTCATTGTAGGGCTGCTGCCAACTTCTGGTTTCTTGCCATAGAGAGTAATGATTCCTGTCAGTCACTTAGTAAAAGAATAGCTTCTAGAAAAGCCAAATAGCCATGACCTAAAAACAGCAACCCTGCATCAGCACATAAAAACTTAAAGGAAGTTGAAAGTCTAAAAAATCGGATTCAAAATCAAAAACTTAATCTCTACTCCAATATTGAAGCTATAATGAGAAATAAGCTCCTGCAAAAACATATATTAATCATTTTATTGTTAAAAGAAAGGCAAAATACAGCTAGTGTTGCTCTCCCAGTGCAAATGATATATTGCTTTATGACTACACCTTAAAATTATTTTATCCTGATTTGTTCTATGATCTCTAAAAAAACAAATATCCTCAAATAAGTAGAAGTCAGTGTAATCAGGAAAAGTAGCCATAAAACCTATCTGAATTTCCATATTAATCATATATATTCTAGTGATCTTTCAGATGGAACAATTCAGCACCTAGAATAGTCTACATACCAGGTGTATGCAACACAGTTAAAAATTAAATTTTACAAAAGTCTCTAGGGTATTGGGAATATAAAACAGCACAGCTGCTATGGAAAACAGTTTGGCAGTTCCACAAAGAGTTAAACATAGAATTACCATATGACTCTTCCATTTCAATCTTAGATAAATACCCAAAAGAATTGAAAAGTGGGATTCAAACAAGTAAATGTACATGCATGTTCATAACAAAAGCCCAAATGTCCACTCAACAGATCACTGGATAAACAAACTGCAGTCTATAAATACAATGGAATACTATTCAGCCATAAAAAGAAATGAAGTACATATACATGCTATAATATGGATGAAACTCCAAACATTATGCTAAGTGAAAGAAGCCTGACACAAAAAGTCACATATTATATGAAAATATCATTTATATGAAATATCCAGAATACCAGAATAGATAAATCTATAGATCCAGAATGCAGACTAGTGGGTGCCAGGGGCTGGGGGGGGGGGGGGGAAGAAAATGGGGAGAAATTGTTTAATGGGTATGACATTTTATTTTGGAGTTGCAAAACTGTTTTTGAAACTAGATCGGGGTGGTGGATGTATAACATTCTGAAAATACTAAATGCCAGTGATTTTGTTCACTTTAAAATGGTTAATTTTATGTCATGGCAATTTCATCTCAATTTTTTTTTTTTAAGAAAAGAACTGATAATTGTGGGGAAAAGTCTCTGGGAGAGTAAGAGCTTTGCAAAGATGTTGATGGAAGCGATGAAGTGTGTTTCAGAGCTAAATAATAGTGGAGAGAATTTCAAAGAGCTATGGGTCCAGCAGAGAGATGTATTAGTAAGCTACCCTTCAATATGGGCTAAATATTAGGCCTCTAAAGCCAGAAACTGAGCTTAGAGACAACAAGCATTCACAGGCCCTTAGGTAAGTAGCAGGGGAAGATAAGGAAAGAAATATTTTGCAACTCGGTGGTAGGGGGATCAGGTACTTTCATAGAAATCATGGCCCCACATTGTGCTAACTATAACTCTAAGGCTTTAGAGTGTTAGAAAAGGGTTACTTTAAGAAGCATCAGCAAAGGCCAGAGGCTAAATTCCTTGCCACATTGTAAATACTGTTGAGACTTTTGATCTACAGCCTTGGAATTGATCAAAATCTCCAAATTCCCTTACTATCAGCAAGTTTAAGCAAGTTTCAAATCACACTGTATGGGGATATATATACATTACCATTCCATTAAATTTCTTTTCAGCATTGGCACTTGAAAACCTCTTAGATGAAGGAATTAAGTTTTCTTACAGTAAGGTTTTGGCATTCCCAATTCCAGGGAGGTTCAGTGATAGGAGAAAGATTGGGAAAATAGTTTTCTGATACCTCTACCCCCAAAAATAGCGTAAAAAGATTGAAGGATGGATCTTGAATATGTGATCTCAATAAGAATGATGATGCTGGGGGAATTAAAGTTTCTAAATATTTTGTGTCATTTGAAATCAATAGCCCTGGTGAGGGAGGAAGACAGGTACTTTTATCATCTTGTCCAAGGAAGCTAAGTGACCAATCTGAGAATCCAAATTCCTTGTTCTGTTTTCACTACCTGACTGCCTTTTATAAATAAATGCACAAATATAATCGGTCAGGAGTGAATAAGGAAAGAGCAGATTAATAATCTGTATTGCGGCTGAGTATTCTACAAACCAAATTTTTTTTTTTTAATAATGAGTGTGGCTTTTTTTTTTTTGATAAAGTGATTAGGAAGGATACTTTAAACAGTTGACTTTTTAAAAAAAGACTTATTTATTCCCAGCCCCCAACCCATTGTCTGCTCTCTGTGACCATTCGCTGTATGTTCTTCTGTGCCTGCTTGTCTTCTCTTTAAGCGGCACCAGGAACCAATCCTGGGATCTTCCAGAGTGGGAGAGAGGTGCTCAATCTCTTGCACCACCTCAGCTCCCTGGTCTGCTGCATCTCTTATTGTCTCTCCTCTGTGTCTCTTTTTTTTGCATCATCTTGCTGCACCAGCACTCTGTGCGGGCCAGCACTCCTGCACAGGCCAGCACTCCACGTGGGCCAGCTCTCTGCTCGGGCCAGCTTGCCTTCACCAGGAAGCCCAGGAATCAAACCCTGGACCTCCTATGTGGTAGATGGGAGCCCAATCGCTTGAGCCACATCCGCTTCCTTACAAACCAATTTTAGTTTTATTTTCCTGCAGGTGTGGAAAACTTATTTGATGAACACATTTTAACTTTTTAAACTTTTATTTTCATTTTGAATCCAACTTGCGATACATCTGTTGATCACATAATAAAATGAAACTGCCAGAGATTAAGCCATGAGTTGTTTTCAGTAAATTGAACATTTTGTTCCTGGTCCAATTCAAGTGGTAGCTTTTAGAATGAGCCCAAATTGAAAGATCATTTCAGAGCAATAAGGGAAGGCACTCCTTGGTAGGGGGTCAATTTTGAATTCTGGTCCTTTGAAATTTGTCGTTCAATTTTTCGTTCAACAACAATTAATTACCAAGTATGTTTACCTTTTCTGATGATAAGCCTGTGCGCAAGCCTGGCTGTGCCTGAATCAGGACTAGGAGCAGACTAGCCACCTTCTGGATACATCTGCAGCATCCCTTTGTGGCTAGGGCTTCGAAGAATTCTAGTCACTCATTTAAAGACATTTCTTCAACATACTAGACTACAGTTCTAACTTAGAAAAGTATGGGTAACTTAAAAAATAGAGGTTAAATTTAGGGAACTATACAGGATAAAATTAGTTAAGGTACTGTCTTCAATAAAAAGTAAAACAATGTTTCATTTTTCTAGAATACTAGACACTCATTATTTCTACAATGTTTTCTATGTTCAAGATTACAAAGATGATCAATAGGAAACCCTGAAAAACCAATGCAAATAAGTTATCAAAAACTGGATTCAATTAGATTATTTTTTAAGGTACTGGGGCCAGGGATTGAATCTGGTATCTCACATGTGGGAAGCCGGTGCTCAACCACTGAGCCACATCAGCTCCCCTTGGATTCAATCTGAAGACTAACAAAATCCAAGTTTGTCTACCCATTCAAATTAACTGTAGCATCCTTGCATTCAAGGATCTGAATGGGTCTACTCTGATGTATGATGAAAGGAAAGCTGCTTTCTGCTTTCTTTTTGGAGATAACACTTATTTTCAGAAAAGAAATCCCAATGAAATAGCTATTACACAATCTGAAAGTAAGCTTTTCACTTATTCCTACCTGAAGAACAAAACTGAAGTCATGACAGTAGTGAGTGAACATTCCCTGAAGTGGATCCAGGAGACAGGATTAGCAGCCAACTTATGTCACTGCTACCTGGGCATCTTTCTCTTTGCATGGTGCCCTGTTTGGCTGAAAGTTATGTAGTTGTCTGGGTGACACTGCAATACCCCATCCCTTCTTCCAACGTTTTTCTTTATCTGACAGTTATCTAACATGTTCTTATTCCTTTCGCCCTCTTATTCTAATGATCAAAGGTTAGATGTAGTGCAAATTGAAGAAAAGCTTTGCAATGTGGATAGGGTAACGGGTCCACAAAAGTCTGCTTTCCTTCTGCCTGGGCTGGAATAATTCTAAGACTATGACATTCACACGTTAGCCCTATGTCAACAGATCTAGTTGTTAAGAGCATTCTGTTTGCATATTGGCTTAACAAGAAAAATCCCTGGAAAACCACTCAACACATAAGCTATAAATACTCCAAAGAAAACAGCTGCTGTGTAGAATGGACAGAGAAAAGAGAAATATATGAAAAGAAAAGGCAACAGGTTTTATTATTTACTAAGTTTTCCCAACAGAACTTCCAAATTAATTTTTGTCTTATCCCTCTTTCTCTGAAACTAAGGCAAAAGGTAGTAGCATCCAACAATGTCCACCCCCAAGTCCATTCTCAACATACACAGAGCCCAAAGCCAGTATGAAGTACTTTAGGTACTACTGCAGGTACTGTGGTGTTATAGAAAAAATAGATACATACATACCTAGACAAGTCTTTAGTAGAGAAATGGTTGGTAGCCTACAATTTAAAGTGAATTACCTGAATTCTTTAAACAAGCTTAATTTGTACAACCACAGCATCACTTTTCTGAGATGGCCTATAAAGGTTTAATAGCTGTTAGCTAGTTTGAAATAAAAAAATCATAAGCTATTCAGTAGTTTTTGTCTTTTTAATCCTTATTTTCAAATCTATAAAAGTATTTCTAAAATACAGAAAAACAGATGTTTCATAAACTCTGCTTAATCTCCTGTTTAAGGATTTCTTGAAAGGGCAATCTTTAGAATGTGTGCTCTTATGGGTGGTTGTACCCATATGTGATTTCCTGAGTATAAGACCAAAAGCAAGGTTCAATTCAAACTAATTCATCTAGTCATCTCCTTTTGGCGAATCCAATTCTTTAGTTATTAAGTTCTGAAGGGAAACCATTACATTTTCTGGGCTATAGCCATCATTGAGTTTTCATTTTAAAACACTGTTACTTTTTTTGCTCTAAGAAAATGATTTTTATTTGAATATTTTTGTGTAGTTGATAGTCAAAACATCTTTCTTTTTGCCTTGGAATTAGAATAAAAATTTTAGTCAATGAAACAACCTCAAAAACTTAACTTTTTTTATTCTATGAAATTGAAGAATTCTGCTGTACAGGATTTTAAAACAGCTCTAAAATATTATTTTCGCTGATAAGAAAACATGAAAATGTTACCTGGTCATATACTGACTATGAATTAAATATCTTCAGTGAGAAATTTCCGCAGAAAATGTTACTGAATGACTAACTTAAAGATGCCAAATGTGCAAAAGGGAAAATGGAATTTCATGAAATCATGTACTATTGATGAAAATGGTTCACAGCATATATCTCCAGCCCAATCTCTCTCTCTCATGACCTCTTGCCCCACATTCTGATTGCTGGTCAGGTAGCCCCACTTGGATATCCTTACCAGCTCCTACCACCTGGCCAAAACAAAGGGGCAACATGTACAAGAAAGAACACAGCATAAAAGTAGACTTGAACAAATGGAAAGCATACTATATTATTGGAGATTAAGACTCAACATCACAGGATGTCACTACTCCCTAATTTTAAATTTAATATGATCTCAGTAAAAATACCATCAGTTTTTTCCCCCACTGGACTTAGACAAGTTAATTATAAGGTTCACTTGGAAGGGCAATCAAGCAAGAACAGCCAGAAAAATCCTGAAAAAAGAAGAGTAGATATTAAAACAAATTATAAAGCCTCTAAAAATAAAATAATGTGGTATTGGCACATGAATAGACACTTCTATGGAACAGCGTAGAAGCTCCAAGAAATAGATCCAATTGCATATGAAAATGTATTATATAATGTATATACAATGTTCATGTACATACAACAGCTCAAATCAGAGTTAGAGAAGATGAACTAAACTTTTAATAAGTGGTATGGGGTAAAAATATAAAATTGGATCCATTGTTCATGCCATAAATGAGGACAAATTCAAAATGAATCAAAGATTTAAAAGTAAAAAATGGAAAAATATAAATACTTAGGTTAAAAATAGGTAAATTCCTCTATATCCTGAGTCATGAAACCCTTCCTCTATGACTCAAAATCCAGATGCAAAAAGGGAAAAGACTGGGAAAATTTGGCTACATAAAAAACAAACAAACAAACAAACAACAACAAAAAAAACTACATGATAAAAAATTCCAGAAGCAAGGAAGAGCACAAATAATAAATTGAGAAAAACATCTGAAACTTGCCACATATTAATATTCCTAATAGATAAGGAACTCCTAAAAATAGAGAAGAAAAGAACAAAACCCCACGTAGAAAAATGGGAGAGAAAACTAAGTAGAGATCACAGATAAAGGAATTGCCAAGTGTCCTGAAAATATTTGAAAATATGTTCCACTTCATTCCTGATAAGAGAAATGAAGATCTCTCACCGATTGGATCTACAAAAACCTAAAAGCTTGAAAAACATACTTGGTAGGCAAAGTTGGAGGGAAACAGGCCCTCACTGACTGCAGGTAGGAAGTGGGGGACATGTGAGAGTAGGGATGAAGGCTTGCTATTATGTAACAGGGAACTATGGAGCTAGTAGCCATTTGGGCTATACAGAAAAATTCACAGTTGGAAATTTCATAACCTGCCTTAGAAATTCCCAACCCAGCCCTGTGCATAGAGCTCTATATGATGGATATATACTACCCCAGGGGGTGACTTCACATGGACTAAAAAAGAGGTACCCATTGGAGTTGTCCAATGTGTGGCTCTGCTACCAATGGCCTAACCCTTAAGAAATAATTTCTTCCTACCAAACTCCTATTTTGATTCAAACTAAGTTCCCTACCTCCCTTCTTCCTTCATTCCTTCCTTCCTTATTTTCTTTGTTCTTAACTATTCTCTCATGAAAGATTATAATAACCCTCTTTTGAAAAGTATACTTTCCCAAAGTTAGATTCTTTTCCAGCCACATGACTTAAACTAAAGTGGCTAACTGAACTGCCCAAGCCATGGGCATGGGTGGAGGACCGTGGCACACTAGAGAACGTAGGCTTACACTCATTGTAGCCACGGGCAAATGTGGGCATGATGTGGACAAAGTTTCCTATTTTTTCCTAAGCAGGTGATGATCTGGATTTTTATGTGAAATTTCCTAATTTTTAAGAGCTGGCAATTAATTCAGAGTTCCTTGTATTGTACAGACCAAAGAAAAATCCCACTCTTTAGACCTCGTTTATAAGCTCTGATTTAAAT
>PVKH010037360.1:0-11470 GCA_004027955.1 Chaetophractus vellerosus | reverse complement strand
AAAAAACATGGAGGACTGCTGCCCACAAAACATGGAGCAGAGCCGCCCGTGAAAACGGAATGGAGCCACCCTCGAACGGAGCGAGCCGCCACCGTGGAGGGCCGACTCGGCGCGTCGCCGCAAAGATGGGGGGCGGCAAGAAGCAGACATAGAAAAACACAGAAGAATGGACACACAGCAAGAGCAAGCAGAAGAGGGGGGATATGTAATAAATAAAAAATAAATCTTTAAAATAAATAAATAAAGTATCCCAAGATTTCAATGCAGCAGAGGGCTATGCCAGGTCAGTGGCTCTCAAACTTTAGCTTGCATCACAATCACTTGGAGAGTTTGTTAAAACAGGCAAGCTAGCCTCCATCTGCAGTGTTTCTGATGTGTAGTAGGTCTGGGACCGGCCCTGAGAATTTGCATTTCTAACTAGTTCACAGGTGACCCTGATGCTACAAGGCCCGCAGACCACAATTTGAGAATCACTGTACACCGGTGTAAAAATTGCACAGCTTGTTGTAAGAACAGTAACTAGCCCTAGGTGACCTAGCACAAGGTCTCTAGACCAGTGCTGCTGAAAATGTGGATGTGAGCTGATGTCTGGTCCACAAAGAGATAAGTACAGGAAATGGAAATAAGCATTTAGAAACCTCATGGCAGAGTAATGTATGGCTATTAAATTTAGTAATGAAAAAAACTGACCTTATATTTTGTATCTCTTTTTTAAATTTCACTTTCTAATAATTTACTTTATAGACCTTTAAAGATTGGGGAAAATTGTGATCTTACACACTGATATTCTGAGAAGCACTGGTGTAGATAGGCTACTTCAAAAAAGGCCTTATAAATAATGCTAAGCAGGCTGGTCGTTATCCTGTTGGCAACAGGATGTAATTTAAGGCTTTTAAATAGCAAAGTATTGAGCCCAGATTTTTCAAAAGAGAATTCTGATAATATATAATAATAAACTTATTTAAACACACACATTCCCATCAGTGAAAATATGTTGACCACTCACCTCAATTTAATTTTTATAATTCTAAGCAGGTACCACTGTTTTAACGTGTCACAGATATATTATAAAACATACATAAAATAGAAACTTTACAAGAGTAAAGTTAAAAACTAAAAAATAAAGTTTTGTTGTCATCTTTCTTCTCTCCCAATGGGTCACCCTGCACATTGAGGAAACCGCGGTGGTAGAGTACCTCTTGTAAAGGGAGGTGAAGGTAATGAGCAGAAACTGGTTGACCATCCAACCCTCTGACTCACACTTAATAAAAGGCTTAAATATGTCTACCAAGCAGATCCAGAAAATTACAGTCCCGTATTGTTAGATGATATGAGGACCAAACCCCTCAGAGCATATAAGGAGAGAAAAGGAAGAAATGCAAGTAACTACTGGACATCCAGTGTGCGGCACTCTGGCTGAAAGGAACCTATGTCTCACCCAGGGTATGGTCATAGGAAATTTCCAGCCAAATACGTTCTACCTATTTAGCTAGGCTAAGAATCTAACAGGGTTTAGAGCAAGAATTTTATGTTTGTTTAAACGTGGTAAAATCTAACTTGTCACAGATACACTACCTACAGTTGGTCACAGCTTAGACGTCAAAGTGATACAGTGTGCCACCGCCCTCGTAGTTATACAGTCTCCAGAGAATGAGAAGGTTATTATGCTCAGGAATTTCCATGTCATCATTTATCAAGAGAGTTTATGCCATGAATTTTTCATGTCTGGTTCACTGTAGGAGAAATGATTATAACATTATGGCTTTTTTCTTTCAATACCCATGTCCTTAGCCATCACCAATTAATGGAATATTTTTTTAAGCTGATAAAGAGATAGAAATCTAATTTTATTTAAATTTCTAGGTGGAGGAAATTTGAAAGGATTTATTAACATCCTCAGACCAAGAATTTAGGGGAATTAAGGACCTTGAGAAACATGCATTTCCGACTCCCAATAGCTAACAAGAATATATCACCCCACTGATTTAACTTCTAATACTTCTATCTTGAATATGTGAGAGAATAAGATCACTGGCTATTTATTTAAGAAAGTACAGGTATTTGGCCTCTAACTGCATGTGAATTGGGCATATCACAATTAGATTGCACAAAACTCCCCAATATGAATCCCAAGCATGCAATCGAATCAGGGAGTTTGAAAATCAAAGTGCTATTAACTATAAAGGAAGTCATGATTTCAGAAATTATTCAAAAACTTTTAAGTTGATGAACAGCTTTCTATTGCTTCCTTAGAGTGCAGAGCTCAGGATGTGCTAATTATCATGTCTTTATTCGCCAAAGCTATGCATTTGTGAGGTAATGATTATATGGAAAACAAACTCTAAGCCTAAAGCACAATGGTGACTCTTTACACAGACTACAAATAAATTTGTTGCCATGCCAGTGAAACTTCAAAACAGGTGTCACAGCCTTGCCTTCCTACCAAATGACCAAGGCCTTTTCTAAGCCCCTTAGATATAAAAATACTGCAGCAAATAAAAAGAACAAAAAATATATAAAATAAAAATACTGTAGCAACCACTGCCAAAACACTATATCCCTGGGATTTTGGAAAGAGATATAAAAATTCCAGAATGATCCTGACATTTTAGGATTATATGCCTACTGGTAAGTAATGTTTGAGTACACTTGACACTGAAAGTTGAAGGATGCTGCTGTAATCAAAGCTGAAGAACCATGTTAAACTCAGAATCAGAACTGAAAATTGTAGTCAGTTCTTGAGAATAATTCAGTTGACTAAATACTCATTATCTCATTAAGCTATTTGAAATTAATCAATGCTTATCAATACTCTTCCTGTAACCTGGCCACTTTGGTATGAACAAAGTTAAACTACTTTTTGGTGTGCTTTTGTATTCCTGCTAATGGAATTTTCTTCAATAAGCAGCAAAAAAAAAAAAAAAAAACCCAAATGTGGGCACTCTTCCCACTTATGGATCGAAAAAGACCTGGGCAGTCATACTCTTCACTAATGAATAGTTTCCACCTAAAATATTCTGTTCAATTTTCCCCATACTGCAGATTGTATACTCTTACCACTCCCCACCCCCCGCCAGAAATTACAGTCATGCCATTTTTGGCATGTTTGTGATATTTGAAACAATTCTGAAGACCTTCCCAAACTGAGAAACAGACCAAACTAGGTTTTAGACACCCCATCCCACAATGGTCAACCTTCTTCTTCCTCATGGCCTTTTCACAAAAACCATTAATTTGCCTCTAAATCAACCAGTTTTTTGGTGCCAACTACGTATAATTAAGGCCATTCTGGGTAACATTATCTTATCTAATCTTCCTAACAATGCATTATCATCCCTATTTTACAAACTAAGAAAAGAAAATTCCCTACAATTAAAAAAGCAGGTAGGGGATGTGCTACAAAAGAGGTAAGAACAGAGAAAGGCACGTGAAAGCCATTTCACTGGGGGGTGGGGGAGAAGGTCACTGTTAATGACTTTGTTTTTTTAAATAGCTGACCATCTTACAAATAACAGAATAATTCAAATTTTAAAGGGAGAGGGAAGCTGTTCTCCTGACCCACAAAATCCATTTAACTCCTCTCCCACACACTGTCTTTGAGAGCATTACTTTTTCGGAGGCAGAAGCTCTACACACCCCTATTATCAAAGCCATGTCCCATCCCTTAGGGACGAAAGCTAAAAGAAAACTGGCCTGCCCCAGCAAGACGGCAGACCCTGGCCTAAAAGATATCTACCTAACCAAAGGGTGAAGAATACCAAGCAAAGGGCAGGGCTTTTTATTTCCTTTTAAGACTAAGACCAACATTAGAGAATGCTCATCTCAGAAAGATTTTACTTCTTTTTGACCATAAGGAAGCTTTCCATAGACATGCAATCAATATAGATAGAATTTAAACTTGAAATGTTTACAACATACATTATCTCTGTTTACAATATTATTGTTTGGAAGGTTTTTTAACTTTATATAAATGGTATTGTACCATGTATTTATTCTTCAGCAATTAGCTTTTTTACCTCAATTTTACATTTTTGAGATTTATCCATGATGATATTTGCATTTCTTGTTCATTCATTATAACTACTGAGTTGCATTCCACTGCAGGAACATGTGGTGTATTATATTAGTACTATCTCCAGTTGAAGAGCATTTAGATTGTTTCCAATTGGCCACTAATGAGGAAGGCTAATATAGGAAAAAAAGGGAAGATGAGTCACAGCTGGGAAACCAGCAGAGCCAATGGCCCTGAGAGGCTGGCTGGAAACTGCCTGAGGGAAGGCCGCTACTAAGAACAAAGCCAGAAAGACCCCACCGAGACCCTGGCCCTGGCCATGAGGCCCCATTAGAAAGCCCCAGATAACTCCAAACAAAAGGCTTCATAATTGGTGCCCTGAGAGCTACCATATGGGGTAGAAAGGCAACCAGTCAGAAGAGCTGGGCCTCCTCCCCAACATCAGGAAATGGGAGGAGGAAAGGCCTTAAAATGGTCAATTATGTAAATCTCCCTACATCTCGGGTTCCTCATCTAAAAAAAGGGTTAATAAAAATTATTTCACCTTTATAGTTGAAAGGACTAAATAAGATATTGTAAAGCATTTGGTCTGGCATATAGTCCACATTCAACAAATAGTGAAAGAAACCGAAAGCAGCCATAGGTTACACTACTGCTTTAATTTTCAGCTTGAGCTAACAAATATTTTTGTTTTAACTATGTAATCTCACTTCTGTAATTCGTAGCATGTAGCTGTGCATTGTTACTTATTAATGAAAACTGCCTTTAGTCACAAAGTAAGTTCCTGTTTTCCACTCCCTAACAAGCTCCTGTTTTTCTCTTCCTCCTTATGCAAAACCTAATAAAACTTACACCAGAAGGAGAAGGCTAGGAACCAAGGATACTCTAAAGAGTGCAATTAAAGAGGGCAAAAAAAGTGGGTATGAGCTCACCCTTTCTCCCCCTCCTCTGATGCCCACTTTGCAGGTCTTACTTTACAGGTGGACTCCACCAAGAGCATCCCTGTCCCTACCTCTCTTTGTCTAATTTGCATAAAAGCCCTTGCCTCCTTTGTTCGAGAAGACAGATTTGAGACTGTCTTCTAAGCTCCACTGGCTTATTAAACTCTTTCCCTTGTGTGATCAAAACCTTGGTGTGGATTCCAATTCTCTATGCCAGGTAAAAGAACCCAGAGAACCCAGGGGTTCCCCTTCAATAGTAGCTACTATTAATAACAACTCTTCTCAGTTAAAATTATTTAACATATTTTGGGCTTTGAAAAAGTTAATGTGGGGACCCAAGCTGACCCCCCCCCACCAGTCCTTAGCACATAGCCACCTGAATGACTTAGACATAAGTTAAAGGTTAACAACCCTTCCCAGAGGGGACAGAATGTATAGATGGTATCGTAAACTATAATCCTCCCAAAGCAGTAAATGTCCTTGGTAAACATCCTTTCTACCAGCATAATGAAAACATTACCAGACCCCATGTGTACATTTCATGTGACCCTAGCAGAAACTCTGTTCTCATACTCTATGGAAAGTCCTTGTTCTGAAACCCCTTATATCACCCCTCATTTTCCTGTCTCTTTGTAGAGCGCTAACTTCATTCTCTGAACCATCAGAGCGCCTCTCCTGTCTGTAAGTCCCAATAAAGCTTATGCCTAAGTGCCAGTTGTGTTCTTTGGTCTCATGGCCTCACCAACTCAATCCCTTCAGGAGTTGGGTTGTAACAATTGGTAAGCCAGGAGCCAGGAGACCAAAGGTCCACTGGCAGTAGTAGGCATGAGCTCAGGGAAAGGAGAATTCGTGGGAGAAATCCTAGGTTGGCCTGTAATGTCCATGTGGGGAGGTGTGGCTGCCCTTTGGGACGAGGGGGGACTGCCAGGAGAATATGGAGTCGCCCACTTGCTTTTCTGTTGTGGAACTCTGGTGAATATGGGGATACCCCAAAAACATCAATGGGAGTACAGTGCATGCTGCAAGAACAGAAGATTATGAAGTTTAGTAAAGATAGCAGGCACACGGCCACAGCAGTAGGCTGGCCATTGCCATGGTTAGCTACAGTAGATTGCCTAAAGAAAGACAAAGAAATCTGCTTAAAGGAGGAATGGGAGGTGGACGAAGATAATGATTCAGATGTAGCAACTATAAAAGAGGAATCTTTACATTTTAAAGTTAGAATGCTTGTGCAAAGGAAGGCTAAATCACAGATACAGCATCCTGTATAAGCAGGAGTTTTAAACAGGGCACCTGTCAATGGAACCATGCTTGTAAGAAAATATTCTGCTATTGGGCTCAAGCCTTCATGTATTGCTAGGATGCGTATTGAGTTCCTGGTTTGCCAGTTATAGCAAGCAGGTCCCTTCTCAGATGCTCTGGGGAATTACTAGAAACGTATATATTTCAACTAGTAAACATCCCTCTCTGTTTTTATTGGAAAGTGCTTATAAGGCAAAATTGTGGGTACTTCTAAGGGGCGCTTCTTGCAACTGATACTGATAAAATTCTAGTGGCTTGTAGTTTTTGTGCAGTTAAGAGCCTGTTTTTCTGTCTTGCAGTTTGTTGGCCTAATTTTATACTAATCTTGTGTATGGATTAACATTTCATGTAATCAGTAATGCTTGTGATCTTAGCTCTGTTTAATGACTCTTAATTGAGCCAAATAAAATTTCTCATTTTACCCCCCCAAAAAAGAAAAAAATATATTCTGATGGACAGTTAACTGAGATAAGGAAAACATTCTGGCAGCAACTCCGCAAACCCCTGGCCACCTGGATGGTGCAACTGTGGGCTAGTGGGGTCTGATGGAATTAGTTTAACTGCTGGAAAAGTGGGAAAGCTTAGCAACATTAATGTTACTAATAAAATCGTTTAGTTGCTTAGTTTATAAATGAAAATGCCCTAGAAACTGTAATCAAGAGTTAAGATCATTATATAGATGCCTTTATATTATAAAACAGCAGAAGGATAATATCTGAAATTGCTATAATTGGGTGGATTTAGCCTAGACCTACCATTGTGATGGTAATCTTGGACTAATTTACCTTTGTTTATGGTTACTTCAGGTCTAGTCTCACCCTTGTGTATGCTTACTATAGTAATGGCAATTCTAAACAGAATTTAATATTTGCTTATGGTTATTTCAGGACTGGCCTCACCTTTATAAAGGTAACTTTATAGCAAAAAAAAAAAAACATTGAATAATGTCAATTTATTATTACTTATGCTAAAATTTGTTTACCGAATGGTGTACTAATACAAAACCAAAATTTGACTTTCTCTCCTGTAAAAGTAAAAAAAAAAAAAAAAGTTTTCTTCCAGTACTGCTGAAGTTTCTTTGTGGCAAACAGTTCTAAAAGAGAAAACAAAAAAGAAATCAAATCTAAAATTTACTTATATATTTGGGGATTGCATAAAAAATTCTTAAAGACCTTTAAAGTTTTGTCAATTCTATCCTAATACTGATCTGCAAGCGGATATTGTAGGTCATTGTTTTAGTTATTCTTAGAAAAAAATGTGATGCTATGAAAACAGTAAAAATCTCTTAGTTAAACTGTTTTGCTCTGATGCTTCTTTAAAAGAGTAAGCATCGGGACTTGGGAATCATCCTGAATGACATTTCAATGACAGATACAGGGCATTAAATATCTTGCCATAACCTATAGAACTGTGTGGGAGAGAGTGTAAACTACAATGTAAACTTTAATCCATGCTTAGTGGCAATGCTCCAAAATGTGTTCATCAATTGCAATGAAGATACCACGCTAATGAAGGATGTTGTTACCCCCAGGTAAATGTGGGCGGTGTGGCGAGCAGGGCATATGGGAATCCCCTATATTTTTTATGTAACATTTATGTAAACTAAAGATCTTTAAAAAAAATTTTTTTTTAAAAGAAGAGCAAGCAGTCACCCCATCGTAAACAAAAAGGGACTTTAAAGGAAAAGCAAAGCAAAGTTTATGTTATGTTTTGCCTGTTGATTAACATAATCTTGGTAAAAGGGCAAAAGTAAAATAAAACAAAACTTCTATAAGTTGTAGAAACAACTTTATTTAAAGACACTAGGGCCTAAATTGTAAGTTCTTACAGCAGTCACATTGATTCCTGAGCTCTAATTGTTATTTCTAAACCCTGAGATGATTTATTGTTTATGTATAACCTAATAGCTCCCTAGAATTTTTTAAGTACTTGTATGACACCCGAAACCCAGTTAAAGTTAGATAGCTCCAGAAGTAATAATGAAATTCTTGTGCAAATCTGAGTAGTCACAGTGCAGATTAGAATAATCAGAAAAACCCTTCAAAGAGATCTTTTGAATATAATGTTATTTTATGGTTAAACTTATTTTGTAAGAGAATGAAAATTACAAGTAACATTAATGAGTCATGTTTTTGTGTCTAGATCTTTTCTAATTTATGATTAAAACAAATTAAACAATTATAATATATTCCAGAACCTGGCTGTCAGTATGCTTTAAGGTTATTCACAATTTTAGAATTTAATAAAGAGATTTTAGCCTCCTGTGAAGGCAGATAAAAGAACATTTCTTGTATAAACTATAATGGTTTCGATTTTATTTAGCTTGGGTGTAATCTCCCTAGGTTTATAGGATACTAATAATATAAATTAGCATTATATGTATTAAATCATTAAGATGATGAAAATTCTAAGTTTTTGGCTAATGAAATTATTACAAACCTCTTTTAAAAAATTGTTTTTGCTCAAATTGAAATGAATATTTTTTTCTTCACAGAACAGAATGAAGGATTTGAGACTTAGATGGATATAGAAAGAAGTAAAAGATCTGTGAAAGTGAATTTACAGTCAATGCTGACTAAAATTTGATAAGTATGTTTAAGGAAATGTATTTTGCCCTAAGATAAGATGGCTGATTTTCATAAAATCAGGGTGAAAATATGTAAGACAAGGCTTGAATGAATATAGAAAGTTGTAGAAGGTACCATTAAGTAAGGGCTTGTGTTCTGTAAAGGTGAAATTTGTCTTAAGATGAAGGGGTTATGGTTGGTTATAGGAAGTTTGCAAAAGCATTTTCTAGACTGAAATATGTAACTGGCTAATTCTAGGGAGCCATGATTAAACATAAATCTAAATTGATATTGATAACTAAAAGTACCTTCATAACAGAGAAATCTGTGAGAGGCCACCTCAATCTGCATAGTAAAGTGGTCGTAGGGGAAAGATAATCTTGATTCCATTGGGAATCTCAGGTTTTCATAAAATAATGGAAAGTAATTTTTTTTCTCTACTGCTAAAGTAAATACCTGTTAATGTAATCATGATAAAGGTGTAAAAGTAAAAAGTAAAGTACTAAAAATACTTAAGTTCATTTAATATGTTATAAACTGCATTGGAAGTATTTAGAAAGTTTATAAAAATTAAAAGAGATAGACTTCAGTATTGTCATACTCTCTTGTGCATTCAGACCAGGCCCTCAGTAACCTGCCTGGTGACTCTATTTGAGTTTGGCTAAGTCGGTCACTACAACCCCAATTAAAGGATCTACCACATCTGAACATGCTCCCGAAGTGGATGTAAAGTACATTGCTATTTTGGACTCCTGCAGCAGGTGGCAATGGCTTGATATGGCCAGATTTACAATAGCCATTGCCTCCAGACTGGCTCTTTTTCATAGTGCTGAAGAGCACTATGCACCAGGCTGAAGAAAACACTGGAGCTTCCCTCCAAGGGACAGTGGTGCTGTAGTGTGATGGCTGTGTGAATGGCATACCAAGTGGAGCAATAATTACCAGAGTAATATGAGTGGAACCTAAACAGGCACAGCTGGCATTATGGCCTGCTCTCATGGAGAGATAATATGTATGGTATCCCAAACCTGGAGCTTGGATCTATTAACTGCAGCTCAAAGAAGAATTTGTGCATTGATTAGTGCTGTATCTATATATCTGATGAATATAATATCTCTTCTATTCTAGACCATATGCAGAAGGTATTGAACATGTTAAGTCTTTATAAACTTAATTCATTTTCTAAATAATTAATGAATGTGCCTATAAGATAAAAGAATGGCTCTCTTAAGTATCTTTATTTTGCTTGCCATATGCTTATCTTGTTGCCTATACTCTCTTTGCGAGTTTACGTCTAGGGCAGTGCCTCTCCTCATATCTCTCCTAGCTGTCCTAGGCATAACCACCACTGTGGGAACTGGCGGTGGCAGTTTCCTAGACAGCATTTGAAACTTACAAGATCAAGCCCATCAGCTTCGGAGGCTGTAGCCTCTGGAGACACCTGGCCTTCCTCATTCCCATGGTCCAGTATGTCATGGCTGGCCCCTTTTTGGGGCCCCTTACCACTATTTTCTTTATCATTTTAGTAGGACCATGTATCTTTAAAAGTCTAACTTAATTTTATTTCTTTCAGAACCAACACCTTCCACAACAACGTATTAGTCACTCAGGGGTTTCATCCAGTTCTAATCATCTTGCCAGTCCTGCCTTTGCTCAATCTCAATAGAATAACCAGAGAATTTCACATCCCATCAGGCAGGGATAACTGCCCTAACCAGCAGAAAGCAGCTATAGAAGAATGACCATCACCCTTCAGCTCCCCCTTCAGAATAAGGATATAAACTCTCTGAGAGGGGAGTTCAGGCAGGTTGGTATAGGAAACAGGGAAGGCAGCTGGTCAGAATAAGGCCTGCCAGAGACCCTGGTAATGAGATCCAATTTCAAAGTCCCAGACTCAAAAGAAGTCCTGGATAACTCCAAACAGAAAGGCCTCCCTATTGGTTGACTGAAAGCTGACAGGTAAAGATTAAAAGGCAACCAATCAGGACAGCAAATAACAGGGGTCCTATGTGTGTCTATGTGGACTCTCCTCATGTCTAAACTAGTTTTTGAGGTCACCGTAGAAAACTCTGAGAATTTAGAAGGGGAAAATATACGGTATGAAGGTAGGACTCCCCGACCTGGTACTTTGTTATCTTCTAATGGAAATGCTGCTTGTACACTGTTAGACCAGCACAATCTGCCCCTTTTTGTTACCCATAAACATCTTTCTTTTCGCCTGTAGTGCCCTAACCAATACCTTTCTACAGTGGGCTTCAGCAGTAACCCATGCCCACAATCGAATCCAATGTTGGGTTTGCACAGACTTACCATCCTTGAGTGCTTCTGACCTTCCTTGGACTGTAATTCCTGCAAATTGGACAACATGGAACACCTTGCAGGCATGGAAGAATATGAGCCATCAACAAGTTTGGAACAAGACCTTCTTATTTAAGACTGAGATTCAGCTGCCATCTTTCAATGAGACTCATAATTATATTTTTTCCCTTGTGAATAAGCCAGGCCTTTATTAGGATATGCTGTATATAATGGTTTAGGATGGTTAACAGCTGAGTCTGTCACCCCAGATCACATTGCCCATCTGCATATGCTTGTCCTATTGTCAGTGTAGACTGTGGGGACCCAGCCACTTCCCCCCCCCCCCCCCC
>PVKH010037359.1:0-11473 GCA_004027955.1 Chaetophractus vellerosus | reverse complement strand
ACAGAAATAAAACAAAATAAATGGACAATTATATAATATGTTATGAGGTGATAAGTGCTATGTATAAAAAAGAATGCTGTGGGTGAGTTTTAAATGGAAGACCTCTTTTTTTTTGTTACATATCCCCCCTTTTCTGCTTGTTCTTGCTGTGTTCATTTTTGTGTTCTTCTGTGTCTACTTTGTCTCCCCCTGTTGCAGCGACGCACCGAGTCAGCTCACCACACAGGCAGCTTGCCTGCTCGCGGGTGGCTCTGCTCTGCTCATGGGCGGCTCTGCTCTGTTCGCGGGTGACTTGCCCTGCCCATGGCGGCTTTGCCCTGCCCATGGCAGCTTTTTGCCCTGCCCATGGCAGCTCTGCCCCGCCCACAGCGGCTTGCCCTCCCAAGGCGGTCTGCCCGCTTGGAGAAGCCCCCGGGAACCAAACCCGGGGCCTCCCATGTGGTGAACCAGTGCCCTATCCACTGGGCTACAACCGGCCCCCTGGAAGACCTCTTGAGAAGATAGATTTGAGCAAAGACTTGAAGGAGGTAGGTGAGTAAATCATGTGAGAATCTGAGGTAAGAGTATTCCAGGAGGAGGTACAGTATTAGCAAGTGTTTAGTGCATTGCAAGAATGGCAAGGAGTAAATGTGGCTGAAGTGAAGTGAATGAAATACAGAATAGTTAATTGAAGCAGAAAGGTAGTGGGGATCCAGATCATACATGGGCCTTGTCTGCTGTTGTAAGGACTTTGGAACATATTCTGATTAAGTACTTATTCTGCAGAACTATTAGAGGAGTGACATGATATGACATGTCTAAAATGGATCACTGTTGCTCTTGGCTTTGAGAATGAACTGAAGGGGGCCAAGAGTATAAGTGAGAAAGATTAGTTGAGAGGATTTTCCAATAGTCGGGGCTATAGATAATTGTGTCTATTTGTTTAAACTCATTAAGCCTCAATTTTGTTCACCTATAAGTTAGGATAATAATAGTACCTACCTCAAAGTGCTGTTGTGGGGGTTAGGGGCAACCATGCATAAAGTTTCACTATTTTTATTATTAGTGACTAGGGCTTCAGTAGGGGCTGAGGTTGTTGCAAGGGCTGTAAGATTCTTGAAGTTGGAGTGATATATTTTAACAAGGATTTTTTTTTACATTGGGTGAAGAATAAGATAAAGAATTTAGGAGGAAATCTTTATACATTGAGAAAGATATGTATACACATGCATGTGTGCATGTGTGTGTATGTGGGTGTGATGCTGGTATTCCATGTTAAAGGGTACTTGAATTATATGGTTAGACCTAGTTACAGCTTGGGTCTAAATTTGGGTATGAGCAGAACCTTCTATATGGTTGGAAGGTACACACATTTTGGGTACAGTATAGATCATTAATAAAGAAGTTATAATTGAAAATACTACTCAAAATTTCTTTGCGGAAATCCTATAGTGTGTTTGGGCCTATATAAGTTGTAGGTGGGTGTTTGGTGAGTCCATAAGCATATTTGCATGTTTATAGGGAAAAAATCTGCAATTGTGAATTTTATCTTTGCTTTTTGAAATTCTACTCTTTGAAATTGTCTGTATTTCAAAGGTACATTTTCCTGCTTCAGTTTTGTCTGTTGGCTTATTTCAGTGGATAGTTTCCCAATATGTCTCTGAAGAAATATTATAACTCTTCCCAAGGACAAAAGCTTCCAAGAAAAAAAAGTAATGAACCTGGGAAGGTATTATGTTAGGGGCTTCTCCAGAGTAAAGGGATAGACAATCTCAGGAGCATATTTAGAAGAGTATGAGTCAATAAAAATTAACTAAGTGTTTAAAATAGTAAATATTTTATGTCTAAGACAAATTGGATTTTGAAAGTCATCAAGACACTATGGAATTGAACAAATAAGAAGGCTGTTCATTCTTTTCTATGAGGATATAAGAAGAATATGAATATTTCAATTTCATGAAAAATGAAATAGGGAATACTGCTCATGAAAATTAAGCTATGCCTACTTGTGATATATGCTTAAGATGATCAAACCAATAGACACAAAAGTGTGAAGCAATTACATGGTATGGATTTAATTAATCACAAATTTAGGAGTTCAAAATATTTTATTTTCTTACTTCTGAAGTTAATTTCTGCCTCCTTTCCCATTCTGCCTAGTGGCATGATTTAGCTGTGGTCACTTTAAGATAAACTTAGTTAATTCAAGATTTTCTCAATCCTTTCGGAATTTCCCCCTTTCCCTTCTCCTTGAGAGTGCATATATATTTGGGGAGGCTTCCTCCAGAGCTCTGACACCAGAGGGGCAGGGACCTACTCCTCAGCCATCAAATCTCCATGCTGTCCTCTGTTGCCACCCTCCAGCAGCTGCTCTCCAGTTGTTGGTATCCATCCTCATGTACAAGCTAGGGAATTGACTCTTTTGTTATACGTATACTTTTTAATTGCGCTCCTAAAGCAGTGTATGCCACAGACTTAATAAGAAGCATGTCTTAGTTTAACAAGGAAATGAAGGGGTTTGGCAGTTGTCTCCAAGATGGCAGCCATCATTTCTTTCCTTCCTTGATAATATGCATAATATTATCTCCTGAGTGACAGTCTATTCTGTACCCCCTTTCTTTGACTCTGGGCTGGCTACATTGAATTTCTTAACCAATAGAATGCTGCAGTAGTGTGTTCTGAGACTGGCAAGGCTAGATCTTTGGAAGCCTTGCAGCTTCTGCTTGGACCTTTAGAATATTTGCTTCTGGAACAGTCTTTGGGAGCCCTGATCTGCTTTGTAAGAAGTCTAGCTACTTAGAAACTGCCATTCTGGAGAGGCCACATACAGGCATTCTGAGGAACAGTTTCAGCTGAGCCACCAGCCTTCTAGCCAATCCAACCAAGACATTAGACATGCAAGTGGGACTGTCTTGGACACTCTTGATGAGTTCATTTACAAGCTGAATACCACCAAGTGACATCTATGGATACCACATGCAGCATGAGAGATGCCCAACTGAGCCTTGCCCAAATTCCTGACCTACAACATCATGATATAATACATGAGTTGTTGTTTTTATCCCACTACCTAGTTGGTACAATCAACTGGATAAAACAGTATTGATTTCACATTCTTGTGAACATTGTTACCCAATATCAGAGAAATGCTCTTTTCTCCAGAGAATTGGGTCTGCTCCATGACTCTGTACTTATCATTGTCTTCTTCTCTTTTGTGTCATTGCCCATGGACTTTCCAGGAAGTCTTGCTTAGGACTGTCTTTCACCAGAGTTCTTTCTTAAATGAATATCCATTGTCTCTGGTTTGCACTTGCCTCTCAGTTTCTCTGGATCATTTGTTGTAACATATATTTAATACAAAATTCCCCATCTTAAACATTTTTTTAGGTGTACATTTCAGTGGAATTAATTGTAATTGTAATGTTGTGCTATCATCCTCAACATCTATTACCAAGACTTTTTCATGACCCCAAACAGAAATGCTGTACTTATTAAGCAATAATTCACCATTGTCCCTCCCCCTGGTAATCTCAAATCTACTTTTTGTCTCTATTAATTTCCTTATTTTATATATTTAATGTAAGTAGAATCATGAAATATTTGTCCTTTTGCATCTGGTTTATCACCCAATACTTTCAAGGTTCATCCATATTGTAGCATGTATCAGAATGCTTTTATGACAGAATAATATTGTGTTGTGTATATATGTATATACATATATAGACACTCCACATATTGTTTATTTATTCATCTGTTGATGGATATTTGGGTTGTTTATACATTTTGGTTACTGCCATTTGGAGGGGCCAAATGCTGCTATGAATATTGGAGTACAAGTATCTCTTTGAGTCCCTGCTTTCAATTGCTTTGGGGAAATTTCCAAGTTTCATTGTAATTCTATATTTAATTATTTTTGGATACATCAAAATGTTTTCCAAAATGGCTATTTTAAAATCCCACCAAACAATGTACAAGGATTACAGTTTCTCTGCCTCCTCACCAGCATTTGTCATTACCTAATTTTTAGAAAATAATAACTGTCCTATTGCATAGTATCTCATTGTGGTTTTGATTTGCATTTCCCTGATGACTAATGATGTTGACCACCTTTTAATGTGGCTTATTGGCCACTTGTATATCTTCTTTGGAGAAATGTCTACTAGGCCTTTGCCAGGTATATGATTGTCAACTACTTGTTCCCAATCTGTAGGTTTTTTCAATTTCTGGATAATATACTTTGGCCAAAAATTTTTAATTTTGATGAAGTACATTTTATCTGTTTGTCTTTCATTGTTCATGCTCTTGGTGTCATTTCAAAGAAGTCATTGCCAAATCCAAGGTCATGGAGGTTTTCTCCTGTGTTTTCTTCTAGGAGTTTTATAGTTTTGACCCTTATGGTTTGAGGTGATTTTTGTATATGAAGTTGAGGGTTCAACTTCATCCTTGTGCATGTGAATATTCAGTTTTCCCAGGACCATTTATGGAAAAGACTGTTCTTTCTCCATTTAATGCACTTGGCACACTAGTAAAAAAAATAGTTGGCCAAGATAATTAGGTTAATTTCTAAACTATCAATTCTATTCCATTGGTCTATATGTCTATCTTTATGTCAGTACCACAGTTTAGATTACCGTGGCTTTATAATAAGTTTTGAAATTGCTAAGTATGAGATCTACAATGTTTTACTTCTTTTTCAAGATTGATTTTGCTATTTGGGGGCCCTCATGATTCCATATGAATTCCATACAGTGGCCTTTCCATTTCTTCAAAAAGGCTGCTGGTGTTTTGATAGGAATTATATTGAATTTTTAGATTGCTTTAGGTAGTATTGGCATCTTAGCAATATAATGTTTTCTTATCCATGAACATGGGAAATCTTGCCATTTATTTAGATATTCTTTAATTTCTTTGAGCAGTGGTTTGTATTTTTCATCTCCTTACTTAAATTTATCTGATATTAATACAGTCACTCTTGCTTTCTTTCAGTCACTATTTGCATGGGATATTTTTTTCCATCCTTTCACTTTCAACCTATTTGTGTCTTTGAGTCTAAGATGAGTCTCTTGTAAATAACATATAATTGGGTCAGGCTTTTGGAAATCCATTCTGCCAGTCCCTCCCTTTTGATAGTAGAGCTTAATCTATTTATGTTCAAGGTTAATTACTGATAAAGGAGGACTTGCTTCAGCTATTTTGCCATTTGTTTTTTTTATACATCACTATCTTTTTTGCCTCTCATTTCCTTTCCTGTATAGTGTTTTGATGTTTTCATTGTGGTTACCATGGGCTTTACATTTAATAACCTAAATCTAGAACAATCTAGTTTGAATTGATACCAATGTAACTTCAATAGCAAGCACCATCTCTACTTCTTTATCCCTCCATCTCTCTCCCGACTTATGTTATTGTCACAAATTGCATCTTTATACTGTGTTCCCAATAACATAGAAATATGATTATTCTTTATGCATTTGTATGTAAATCATGTAAAAACAAAAAGAAGAGTTACAAACTATGAACATAATAGTATTGACATTTGTAGTTACCCCTGTAAATCCCTTTATTGTGGATCTTTATTTCTATATATAGCTGCGAGTTAATGTCTCGTTTTATTCACTTTCTTTCTGGAGGACTCCTTCTAGCATTTCTTGTATGGCTGTTTTAGTGGTAATGAACTCCCTCAGCTTTTGTTTATCTGGGAATGTCTTGATTTCACCCTCATTTTTGAAGGCAGATTTTCTGGATATAGAATTGTTAGTTGACGTTTTTTTTTCTTTCAGTACTTTAATTATGTGAACTGTTTTCTGGTGCCAAATGGTGTCTGTTGAGAAATTGACAATTAATTTTATCAAGCATCCATTGTAGGTGACAAGTCACTTCTCTCTTGCTACTTTCGGCATTCTGTCTTCAGCCTTCAACAGTTGACTATAATGTATTTTTTTAAATTTATTTATTTATTAATTATCCCCCCCCCCATTGTTTGTGCTTGCTTCTGTTTTCTGTGTCTGTTTGTTGTGTGCTTCCTGTGTCTGTTCGTCTTCTTTCTAGGAGGCACCGGGAATTGAACCCAGGACCTCCCATGTGGTACGGAAGTACCCAATCACTTGAGCTACATCCATGCCCTTCTTGTTGCATCTTTCATTGTGTCTCTTCATTGTGTCATCTGTTGCATCATCTCACATGCCAGCCCATCACTTCAGCTCACTGTCTTGTTCATCATCTTTAGGAGGCACCGGGAACCAAACCTGGGACCTCCCATGTGGTAGGCAGGTGCCCAACTGCTTGAGCCACATTTGCTTCCCTATAATGTGTTTTGAAATATATCTCTTTGAGTTTATCCTACTTGGGGTTTGTCGAGATTTTTTAATGTATATATTTATATCTTTCATCAAATTTGGGAAATGTTTGGCCACCATGTCTTCAAATATTCTTTCTGCAACTTTCTCTTTTTCTGCACATTTTGTGACTCCCATAAGGTGTATATTGGTATGCTTGATGTCCCACAGGCCCTTTTTTTTTCTTTTTTCTTTTTTTTTTTTTCTGTTACATATCCCCCCCTCCTTTCTGCTTGCTCTTGCTGTGTGTTCATTTTTGTGTTCTTCTATGTCTGCTTTTTGTCTCCCCCCATTGCGGTGATGCACCGAGTCAGCTCACCATGCAGGTGGCTCCGCTTCCATTTGCGGGCAGCTCTGCTTCTGTTCACGGGTGGCTCTGCTTCCACTCACGGGTGGCTCTGCTCTGTTCGCAGGTGACTTACCCTGCCTGTGGAGGCTTTGCCCTGCCTGTGGTGGCCTTTTGCCCTGCCCATGGTGGCTTTTTGCCCTGCCCATGGCGGCTTGCCCTCTCAAGGCAGTCTGCCTGCTCAGAGAGGTCCCCGGGAACCGAACCCAGGGCCTCTCATGTGGTGAACCAGAGCCCTATCCACTGGGCTACAGCCCCCCCCTTTTTTTTTCCTTTAATATATTTTTTATTTTTTCTAAAAGATACTTATATTACATGAAATGTTATATAAAAAAATATAAGGGATTCCCATATGACCCACTCCCCACACCTCCCACTTTTCCACATATTAACAACTTCTTTCATTAGTGTGGTACGTTCATTGCAATTGGTGAACACATTTTGGAGCATTGCCACTAAGCATGGATTATAGTTTACATTGTAGTTAATACTCTCTCCCACTCAATTCCGTAGGTTACGGCAGGATATATAATGGCCTTTATCTGTCATTGCAGTCATTCAGGACAATTCTGAGTCCCGAAAGTGCCCACATATTACACCTCTTTTTCCCTATCCCTGCTTTCAGCACCTCCTGTGGCCACTCCTGCCACATTGATGATAAAATTTCTTCCATTGCTAGAATCACAATAAGTCTATAGTAGAATACCAGTAAGTCCACTCTAGTCCATAATCTTCTCTTTTCTTTCTGCTCCTCAGACTGAGTAATTTCAATTGTCCTATCTTCAAATTCACTTATTTTTGCTTCTTCCCATTCCAAACTGCTGTTGAACCCCTCCAATGAATTTTTAATTTCAGGTATTGTACTTTCCTCCAAAAATTATGCTTTGTTTCTTTTTAAATTTCTAATTATTCCTTTTGTTCATGTGTAGTTTTCTTTATTTCTTGATTCCTTTGTTGTCCATGTTGTCCATGTTTTCATTGAGCCTATGAGTTAATAGGTTGTCAACTTAATATTTTGAATAGTAAATCCAATGTCTGGTCTTCCTTAGGGATAATGTTGCTTTTTTATCCCTTTGAATGGGTTGTCTCTTCCTGTTTCTTTGTATGTCTTGTGATTTTTTGTTGAAGTGTGGACATTTGATTATTTAGATATGTTAACTCTGGAAACCAGTTTGCTGGTTTTTTTTGTTGTTGTTGTTTGTTTCTTTGTTTGTTTTGGATTGTTGAAGTCTATAGCATAGATTGGCTCTGTGTTGAGGATCTCCTTCAATCCTTTGCCCAATTTATACTGAGCTCCTAACTCAGCCCACAGTAAACAGTTAAGCTCTTCTCTGGTCTTTCTGGGCATTTGTCTTGCCCTGGACATCCATGGTAGCTTTCAAAAATTTCCTAGTATGCACAAATTATCTTGGGTACCCTAGTTTCCATTCTAAAAATGAAATTATCTTCCTAGATTCTCTTCATGGGCCCCGGGTGCTTTATTTTATGTCTGAACTACAATGTTTCACCCCCTCCAGCTGTTGCATGGCTGTGTTCCATTAAAACCTTACTTTCAAAACAGGTGCTAAATGGATTTGGCTCAAGGGCCATAGTTTGCTGACCTCCTGTTCTATAGGGCATTGTTTAGAAATTATTGGAACATATGTACAGACCACTTATTTATGGGTATGTATTAATAATTGTTAAATGGCAAACTTTCTGAGCCTCTGCAACCAGGGAGAATGTTTAAATTTATTCCAAAAGTATAAATACATCATGTTTCTGCCTCATGGTATAGTCTGGTTCCTGACCTCATAGGATTTGTAGTCTCAGCTAAAGGAGAAAGAATCCCAGCCAAAGCAAGAGATATTCCACTGCAGGTTTTCCATGTTGCACTAGAATTTTTACCAAGTGTTTAATGAGGAGAGAAAGGAAAATCGGATCTTTATATGTATATCCATATGTAAATGTATATGTATATGTGCTCCCATTAATATACAATAAAGATTCTCCTACTTTATTTAATTTGTGAAACTCTCCCATAATTAGCTCTTTTCATCTCTTTTAATATAATTTTATGATGCACTTATATTTAATCTGACTTGTGTATATTGACATTATTAATCAGTATAAATTATTTGAATTATGAGAATTTTGCTACACATTTTTTTCTGGTGTGCAATGTTTTAATATAATTATATCCTGAAGATACAAAGTTTTGAACTCAAAAGTTATTGATCTGAAACTTTTAAACCTGAGGGAGACAACTTTATTAATCATTTAAAACATTATGTATGTTTTAATTACAGATCATAAATGAAGATGAATAGGGCCAGGGAATGTACTGCATTATGCCCAGATATAGCCTTGGGAAACAGAATGTGAATTTGAATATCTGGTGTCCATTTAGAATGAATAGATAGGCTATTCCCAAGAATTTCTAAAACTTCTTATTGCCATTTTAGTCTTGGTACAACCTATAGAAAGGGTCTAAGTTTATTTGGTTACTAAGGCATCAGGGGTGCAATTTGTAATATCTATTTTTGGGGCTAATTATTTCAAATTTAGCACCTTCCCTTGACATATTGATAACCAATTTGGAGAACCTGAACTGTTAATCGCTATCATGGAAGAAAGAATCTGTGGTCAAATCAGTATGGGATTTTTTGAATACTATTTCCCTCTTTTAGAGATTCAAGAAGTCCAGAAGTTAATAAATATGCTTTCACTTATCCTGACTTCTTCCAGACTCTTTGGATGATGGAAGCATTTACCCTATATAACATATATCCTGAAGTGCTAGTGTTCCAAGGACTAAAATTTGGGGGAAAACTGTTTTAACCCATAATTTATTATCCCATTGTTTTTCAGAACTACCTCTGCTTGTTTCTGACATTTCCAATCGAAAAAGTTGTATTTATTTCTCTTCTTTCTTCTGTTTTTCTAGAGCTGATTTTCTACCTACATTGTATTAGACAGAGAAAGTTATTCTTTTCTGTATATTTTTTCTTGATTAGTTTAAGACATCAGAAGCAAGTTATATTTTGTGTTTTGATCAGCAGTCTTTAAACTGCTCTGAACTCTTTTAGCAGAGAAATCTATCATTCCAGTAAATACATTGATTATTAATAGTGTACAATGTAGGTACTTTTCATATTTATTGTTTTAAAATTTATACAATCTATTGTAATATGCTCATTGTCTTTTTTAAAAATCAGAAAATTTTGGAAGCAAATAAAAATTTCACACTTGCTAAAGGTAATCTCTTTTATTAGTTAACATTCTTTGGGAGTCTTTTAAAAAATGCATTTAAAAATATTTACTGAATGGCCTTTGAAATTTATGTCATGGATGGGAAGATCTCCCTTACTCAATGCTTCTAAATACTATAATCATATATTTTCTTCTTATACAGGATGACCAGAAAGTCTGGAAGCATAGATAAATATACATAAGAAGTGTTATTTTTCATGTTGTATTATAATAAATGATATGCTCCATTAACATTACACAATACGTTCAATGTGTTGTCCCTCATTAATTTCATATGGTTCATTGCACCACAAAGTTGCAACAAATGTGGTGTACTGACATGATATTTCTATCAGTCCCTGAACATGCATCTGTGATGCATTGATTTGTGTCTTGATTTTCACTGAATATACCATTGACTTTAGCATGCCTCAGAAGTCATCAAAGGGGTTCAACTTGTAAAAATAAAATATTATAATCTTGTAAAAATAAATAAAATATTATAATCTATGTTTCCAGATTTTATGACCACTCTGCACTTTTATTGAAAAACTTCCAATAAAATGTGTCTCTTTAATTCATCCAGAACTGAATTTTGTGTAATGGTGTGAAGATAGGATCTACATTAATTTTTTTCCAATGGATGGTCCATTGTTTCACTACCCTTTATGGAGCAATACATCTGGGATCTATGTATGCTTATCTTAAGGGAGAAGATAAAGAATTTTGAGTTATCCCCCAAAAGATGAAAGTTGAAGATGTGAATGTGAATGAGAACATGGGGGGAAAAGAGTAACTACAGGAAAGGACAAAGCATGGTGTACTGAAGCTTGGGACATGTCCACCTTTTGAGGCGGGGAGAAATAAAAGGAGTTATCCAAGTGGCTGGAAGGAGATGAATCCAGTGCACTGTTTTGGAAGTTATGGATTTAGGGAAGTTTCAAGATGAAGAGAGGGAAGTAGTAACAGATGGGGAGGCAACAGTGTGTTGTGAAATCTGTGAAACAGAATATTTGATATGCTATGCAATGAATTGAGATCTGTGGTACAACTCTGGTATAACTGGCTTTTTGGATAACTGGCTTTTCTACTAATTTATTCCATGGTTTCTTTCCACAGATATAGATAATTATGAGTGAACTGTATACATGGTCCGTCTATGTGTAGTAAAGAGAGAACTTTTCTAAACAACATATTTAAAAATACTATTTTGTAAAATTTTTGTTTGTATGGTACATTTGAAAAATATTTTCAATGAAAACCCAGTGAGCATAGAAAGAGATAATGTATATGAAAGATCTTTCAAACTAAACCTATTAAAGGTATAGCCTATATATGTACCACATGGTGGCTATTTCTCATCAGTTTGGTTAAAATATAGTGCATACTTGGTCAGGTCTTTTCTAGCTATGCTTTGGGCCTCTTAGCATCCCTCTGTTTGTCAGCACCCACAATAATCCTATATCAGACATTTTAAGCTTGCTAATCCTATGTTTTTATAAACTAGTCATTTTCTAATGTTTGTTCACAGCTCACTTTTTTCTGGTTCCCTCTTTATAAAAAGGTGGGGGGAGGTGGTGAA
>PVKH010037358.1:0-11470 GCA_004027955.1 Chaetophractus vellerosus | reverse complement strand
CCGCAGGGATGGGGGGAGACAAGAAGCAGACATAGAAAAACACAGAAGAATGGACACACAGCAAGAGCAAGCAGAAAGGGGGGGTATATGTAATAAATAATAAATAAATCTTTAAAAATAATAATAAAATGGGTTGTTAGTCTTCTTAATTTTGAGGTGTAGGATTTATTTATATATGCAAGATATTAGACTCCTATCAGATATATGGTTGCTAAATATTTTCTCCATTGGGAAGGCTGCCTTTTTATTTTCTTGCTAACATCCTTTGAGGTTCAAAAGGTTTTTTGAGGAGATCCCATATATCTATATTTTCTTTTGCTGCTTATGCTTTGGGTGTGAAGACCATGAAACCATTTCCTATTACAAGGTCCTGTAGATGCTTCCCGACCTTATCCTCTAAGGTTTTTATGGTCTTGGCTCTTATATTTAGACCTTTGATCCACCTAGATTTATATTTTGTATAGGGTGTGAAATGATGTTCCTCTCTTACTCTCTTGTATATGGATATCCAATTCTCCATGCAACACTTGTTGAACAGGCCATTCTCTCCCCACTGAGTGGGCTTGGTGGCCTTGTCAAATATCAGTTGACTGTATATGTGAGGATCTATATGAGAACTCTCAATACTGTTCCACTGGTCAATGTGTCTATCCTGTGCCAATACCATGTGGTTTTCACCACTGTAGCTTTGTAGTATGTTTTGAAATCAGGTATTGTAATACCTCCATCTTCATTTTTCTTTTCCAATGTGTCTTTGGAAATTCGGGGCTTTTTACCTTTCCAAATAAAGTTTGTAGGGCCCGGCTAGATAGCTCAGTGGATAAAGAGCTTGCTGGGAAACCACATGGGAGGCCCTGGGTTCGGTTCCCGGGGACCTCTCCTAGCGGGCAGACCGCCTTGAGAATGGCAAGCCACCATGGGCGGGCCAGAGCCGCAATGGGCAGGGCAAAAAGCTGCCACGGACAGGCAGAAGCCACCACGGGCAGGGCAGGTCGCCTGCAAATCGAGCACAGCCAGCCACCCACGAACTGAAAAAGCCAGCCGTGATGGAAGCAGAAGCCGCCCACAAGCGGGGAAAGCCGCGCCTGTGCAGTGACCAAGTCTCGGCGCGTCGCCGCAACGGGGGGGAAGGGGAGATATGTAATAAAATAAATAAATCTTTAAAAATAAATAAATAAATAAATAAATAAATAAATAAATAAATAAAGTTTGTAGTTATTTTTTCCAATTCCTTAAAAAATACAGTGTTAATTTTTATTGGGATTGCATTTATTCTGTAGATTAGTTTCAGTAGGATAGACATTTGATGATATTTACTTTTCCTATACAAGAACAGGTGATATTCTTCCCTTTATTTAAGTCTTCTTTCATTTCCTTCAACATTGTTGTGTAGTTTTCTGTTTATAAGTTTAATTAAATTTATTCCTAGGTATTAGAATCTTTTATTTACTATTGTAAATGGTATGTTTTATTTCCTCCTCAGTTTGTTCGTTGTTGGTGTACAGAAATGCTACTGATTTTTCAGCATTGATCTTGTAGCCTGCAACATCACTGAACTCCTTTATAAGTTTTAGCAGCTTTGTTGTAGATTTCTAGGAGCTTTCTAAGTATAGGAAAATGTCTCCTGCAAATAATGAAAATTTTAATTCTTCCTTTCCAATTTGGATGCCTTTTTTTAAATTAATTTTTTATTTATTTTTTATATATCTATATACATTTTTAGGATACATTGATTACACAAATATTACACAGAGATTCCAGGAGTACCCATATGCCACCCCCCCACACCCCTCCCACAACCCCCCACATGCACATCCCTAAGTGTGGCATAACGCCTCTGATAGTTACACACATTTTGGGGCTTTGCCATCAGACATAGATCGAGCAAGTATTTCTAGGACAATGTTAAATGAGAGTGTTGATAATGGGCATCCTTGTCTTGTTCCTGATCTGAGAGGGAAAGCTCTTAGTATTTCCGAATTGAAGATGATTTTAACTTTGGGTTTTTCATATAAAGCTTTTATCATGTTCAGAAAGTTTCCTTCTATTCCTATCTTTTGCAGAGTTTTTATCAGTAAAGGATGCTGTATTTTCTAGAATGCTTTTTCTGCTTCTATAGAGATGACCATGTGATTTTATTCTTTCAATCTTTTTATGTGGTGTATTACATTGATTGATTTTCTTATGTTGAACCGTCATTGCATACCTGGGATAAAACCCACTTGGTCATGGGGTATAATGCTTTTGATATGTTGTTGAATGTGATTAGCAATTATTTTGCTGAGGAATTTAGCATCTAGGTTCATTAGAGTGATTGGTTTGTAATTTTCTTTTCTTGTGGTATCTTTGTTTGGCTTTGGTATTAGGGTAATGTGGGCATCATAGAATGAGTTAGGGTGTGTTCCTTCTATTTCTATTTTTTTGGAAGAACTTAAACAGGATTGGTGTTAGTTCATTTTGGAATGTTTGGTAGAATTCAGCTGTGAAGCTGTCTGGTCCTGGGCTCTTCTTAGTTGTGAGGTTTTTGATGACTGAATCTATCTCTTTACTTATCATTGGACTGTTGAGTTCATCAATTTGTTCATTCATCAGTGTAGGCTGCTTATGAGTTTCTAGAAATTTGTCCATTTCCTTTAAATTATCATTCCTGATAGCATGTAATTTTGCAAAGTATCCTCTTATGATATTTTTTATTTTGGTGGCATCAGTAGTGATATCCAGTTCTTCATTCCTAATTTTGTGTATTTGCATCTGCTCTCTCTTTTTCTTTGTTAGTCTGGCTAAGTGTTTGTCAATTTAATTGATCTTCTCAAGAACCAGCTTTTGGCTTTGTTTATTTTTTTTCTAGTGCTTTCTTATTTTCTATTTCATTTAGCTCTGCTTTGATCTTTGTTAGTTCTCTCTTTTTGCTTCCTTTAGGATTAGTTTGTTGTTGTATTTCCAATCCTTTCAGGTATGCAGTTAATACTTCAATTTTAGCTCTTTCTTCTTTTTAAATATATGTGTTTAGAGCTATTAATTTCCCTCTCAGTACTGCTTTGGCTGCATCTCATAGGTTTTGATATATTGTATTGTCATTTTCATTCGATTTGAGATAGTTACTGATTTCCGTTGAAATTTCCTCCTTGACCCACTGTTTGTCCAAAAATGTGTTGTTTAATTTCCATATCTTCATGCCTAATCTAGTTCTCTGGCCCTTAGTGATTTCCAATTTCATTCCATTGTGGTTAGAGAAATGACTTTGTGTAATCTCAATCATTCTGAACTCATTGACAGTTGTCCTATGGCCTACCATGTGGTCTCTCTAGGAGTATGATCCATGTGAACTTGAGAAGAATGTATATCCCACTGTTTAGCATTTAGCATTCTGTATATGTCTATTAGGGCCAGATCTTCTAATGTATTTTTCAGGAAATTTCAAGAGTACCCATACACCACCCCCCCACACCTTGCACAACCTCCCACATACACATCCCTCATCAGTGTGGCATAATGCTGTGATAGATATACACATTTTGGGGCTTTGCCATCAAGCATGGATCACAGTTCAAACTAGATGACCCTGTCTCCCACACAGTTCCACAAGATACATGATGATACAAAATGCCCTACATCCTCCATTGCAACATCACCCACGACAATTCCCAAGTCCCAATAAAACCCCACATTACAATTGCCCTTCTCTCTCCCTACACCCAAAGTGTCCAGTGACCCTGGATCCACATAATTTTACAATATCTTCCATTGCATGTATCACAAGTCTATAGCAGGACATCAGCAAGACCATTTTAGACCATAGTTCCTCCCCCAATTCCAAGGAGTCTTGGATGGTGATGTCCCCCCACCACCAAGTGAGAGGTGGCTTATACTTATATCCCATGGATATGATGGATGAGATTATACTGCTGCAGCTGCAGGCTCTTTCCATTCCCCAGCATAGCCATTGTCCATAATCAACTCCCAACTAGGTGTCTTGGTGAGTCCATTGGGTTGTAGTGTAGGAGTTGTTTGTGCATTTTGTGTTATCAGTTAAATCTATGTTCTGTGTCTGTTCCTGGTTTTTGGTTTGTTGTTTGGAATTTTCCATGTCTTCCAGTTTCTCAGTATGGCTTTTAATTTTTTTTGCCCTCTGTTCACCATTTTATCTTGATGGGTTTATTTAGTTAATTAACTTCTCTCTCTGCTGTAGAGTTTTATTTAGCTTGTAGCTCTCTGTATGTGTTAACTTTTCTCATTGACACTTTCTTCCCCTTGTTGTGTTTCCTTGTTTTTTTTTCTATGTTCCTTTGAAGGAAGATTAGGGCCAGAACAATTGAAAGGGATAAGAAAGGAGAAGGGATAATAGTACTATTGTTAAAAGTTAGAAGAGGGGCTGTATCAGACTTATTAAATTGATTATTTAACTTGTGTAGGCAGTGTTGAGTGATAGGAAAAAATTGGAGTGCCTACAATGGAATGGGGAATCAAATAGTGAAAAATATATGGAATATTTTATAGTGCCAAAATGATGAGGAGAGAGAAAACTAATAAAGAATAGGCCGAAAGAAAAAAGCTAATACAAAAATATAGAAAGAAAAGAGAACAGAATAGAGAAGATAGAAGTTAACAAAGATGAATTTGAGAGCAAATGAAAGAAGGTGGAAGGTAAGAACCACAACAGAAAGTTGAAGGTAGAAAGATGAAGTAAGGAGAGGAGAGAGTGTTGGTAGAGACAATCACTTTATACAGAGGACGGGAAATCAAGGATGAAGAAGTCCAGCAAAGAAGAAAAAAGCTATCAGCTCCTAATTTAAACAACAGCAACAACAACAACAACAAAAAAAAACAAGGAAGGGAGAGTAAAGGTAAGAAGCACACAAGCATGCAGTCAAAATTAAGGAAAACAATATTCCTTTTGTGCCCTTGTGGAGGCTCTCAGCCTGTGTTCATTGATCAATTGCCTTGCAGCCTTCTCTCTGCAGGTTTTGAGGCAGAATTTAGCAATTAAAGCAATTCAATACATTTCTCTCCTTCTATTTTTTGATGTAATAAGAGTCCTTAAAGAACGCCTATTCTAGACCAGCCCTCCTGTGAGGGTACCCCCAAATAGGGTCGTGGAGACTTATCTATTACTTCCCACTGTCTGACTCCCTCAGGGGAGCTGAGACTGTGTTACTCAGCACGGAGCTGTAAAATTGCTGGGACTTCCCTTTGCTGAGCCCAGTGCCCTCAGCCCAGCAGCACTTCCAGCCGGCTAATTCACTCTCATAAACTGCTAGTGGGTTCTGGTGACTAAACCCACTGAATAGAAACCCCTCTCCACCCTTTGTCAGAACCTTCACACTTTGGGGTTTATTCCCCTGCTCACAGGTCTACCAGTGAGGATTCAGACTGCCCAGCCACCCACCCTGAGAACAGGGATTAGCCATTTGTGTTTCCAGCTGGGGAGTGAAGAACTCATGATTTTATGTTGAACAATCCAACTCACACTCCAGTTGCCTCCAGACTGATGCACCTAATACCTCTGTCCCCAAGGCTCCCATTAAAACCACCCTGGAAGGCTCCCATCCCCAATCAGCCATCCTCTGCTTCAGAGCTGGTGGCTGCACACTGAAACTGACACCCTCTTGCCTGTGTCCCTCCTAGGTTTAGTTTTGATAGAATTATTACTTTTAACAGATTGTATGAACTTGAATGAGGTGGTATAAAAAATGCCATATTGGAGAAAATGAAGGTGATCTGGGCAGAAGACATTTATATAGTGACTTAGGGGTTGTCTATGTAGACCTTGTAATTCTCTGTTTAAAAATATAATTTAATTGGCATTAAGAATTATAAGTCCAGTGTTAAGTTAAAAGCAAATCTGCCGCATACTCCAAGGGAGCATCCACAACCTCCCAAGTGCAGGAGCAGTGTCTGGCAAAAGAGGATGATCCACTGATGGGCCCTTGGTATTGATGACTAGCCTTATGAATCTTTGCTCTTGAAATTGAAACTTAGCCTATTGTTATGGGGTGCCTTGGGGTTGCCTCCTGAGAACTTCCTTGATGCTCAGGTGTGGCCTCTCTCTGGGCCAAACACAGCATGTGAATGCATTGCCTTCCCCCCAGTGTGGGACATTACTCCAGGAATGAGCCTCCCTGGAACTGAGGGATTGCTACCAGGCACCAACTGACAATGCAAATGGAAAAAGACCTTGAATAAAAGGGGGAAAAGGTAAAGACAAATGAGTTTTATGGCTAAGAGCCTTCAAAGTGAGTCAGGAGGTAATCCCAGAGGTAACGCTTATGCACATCTCAGTAGGATCTCATAGAATTCCAAAGTGGATATCACCCCAAATAGTGGGGTTCCTGAGGGCTCTGGAGACACCCATGTCCTATGTCAGGGTGGATAGCTCTGGAGTTTGGTGCCTTATCAGTGGTCCTACTTTGGACTTTGTGCTCCTGAAAGTGACAGAGTTGGACTCAATTATGTCTTCCCTGCACATGGCTCATCTGTCCTTTCTATTCAAACCTATCCTTGGTGCTGGAGTTTGTAGGAGTACATCCAGAGACTTGAGTCTTTGGCCTGTCCATGTGCCAACTGGGCCCAGAACCTCAGTGGAGCAGCAATTCCAACTCTACAGCTCACTGGACTCAACCAGGACAACTGGCAGGGAGATGGTAATGGACAACAACCATCCTGGGGATTGGAGAGTTTGCAGCTACAGACAGGATTGTCCCATCCATCTTCTCCATGGGATATAAGCCCTGTATTGGTTTGAGGTGGAGTGGACATCACCGTCCCAGACTCCTCAGGATGGGGGGAAGAGTTATGGACTAGAGTGGACCAGACATATTGTGACTCAAGCAATGGAAAAAATTACAACATTGATGTATGTGGAGCCAGTGGCCTCTGGAGGCTCTGGGGGCAGGGTAGGGAAAAGCAGTTGTAATACAGGGGCTTTTTTGGGACTTGGGAATTGTCCTGTGTGACATTTGCAGCAACAGAATAGGCCATTTTGTGTCATCATATAGCATGCAGAACTGTGATGGGAGAGAGTGTGGTCTGCAATGTGGACTATGGTCCATGCTTAATGGCAGGCCCACAGGATGTGTTTCTCAATTGCAATTAAAGTGTCACACTAATTAAGGATGTTTGTGTGGGAGGTTGTGGGGGGTATAGGAGGTGAGGCATAGGGGAACTCCTATAATTTTTGTGTAACATTTATGTAATCTAAGTATCTTTTAAAGAATAAAAAAATTATTACTAAAAAACAAATAGGAGGAGTCAAGATGGCATCATCGGTTTAGGTGCATGCTCACTGGCTCTGAGGTAGAGGATGGCTGATTGGGAGCAGGAGTGGAGGAGCATGGTCTTTGCAGGGAGCTTAGGGCACAGGAATATTGACTCCATCGGTCTGGAGGCAACTGGAGTGTGAGTTGAACCGTGCAGCATAAAATTGTGAGTTCTTTTCACCCCAGCTGGAAACACAGGTGGCAGGGTCCCGTTCCCAGGAAGGGGGGCTGGGAAGTTTGCAACCTCACTGGTAGACCTGTGTGTGGGGGGGAGAAGCCCCGAGAGTGGGAAGGTCTGACAGGGGGTGGAAAGGATTTCCATGGGTTTCATTGCCAGAACCTGCAAGCAGTCTATGAGGTAAAATTCAGCTGGCTGGAAGCGGTGCTGGGATGAGGGAAGCGGCGAAACTGCCTACCAGGGGTGCAGACGCAAGGGTTGGCAAAGTTCCAGCCAATTAAAAGTTCCAGGCTGAGTAACACAGCTCACCTAGGGGAGTTAGGCAGGGGGAATGGGGGAAAATTAGCTGGTGGGAAGTGGTGCTGGACTGAGGGAGGGGGCAAATCTGCTTACTAGTGGTGCAGGCACAAGGGTCAGCAAAGAGAAGTTCCAGTCAATTAAAAGTTCTGGGCTGAGAAACTCAGCTTGCCCAGGGGAATAAGGCAGTAGGAATGGGGAAAAAATTAGCTGGCAGGAAGTGTTCCTGGGCTGAAAGGACTGGCAAATCTGCTTACTGGTGACACAGATGCAAGGGACAGCAAAGGGAAGTTCCAGCCAATTAAAAATTCTGGGCTGAGTAACATAGCTCACCCAGGGAATTTAGGCAGGGGGAAATAATAGGCAACTTTCTAAGAACCTATTTGGGGACCCCTCACAGGAGGGGGTGGTCTAGAAGAGGAGTTTTTAAGGTTCCTAATTACATCAAAAAATAAATAGAAACATATAGACACACTTTAATTGCTAAATTCTGCCTCAAATCCTGCAGAGAGAAGGCTGCAAGGAAAGTGATTAATGAACACAGGCTGAGAGGCTTCACAAGTCCCCAAAGGGAACGCAGTTTAATTTTTTTTGTTTTGTTATTTTTTTGTGTTTTTTTTGATTAGGTGATGATAGCTTTTTTCTTCTTTGCTGATCTTCTTTATCCTTGACTTTCCATCCTCTGTGTATAGTGATTGTGTCTAAAACAATATCTCCTCTCCTTCCTTCATCTTTCTACCTTCAGCTTTCTGTTCTGATTTTCCACCTTTGTCATTTGCTCCCAACTTCATCCTTGTTAACTTCTATCTTGGCTATTCTGTTATCTTTTATTTCTTTCATTTTATAATAGCTTTTTTCTTTCAGCCGATACATTATTAGTTTTCTCTCTCATCATTCTGGTCATATAAAATACTCTCTCTATATATATTTTTTCTCTATTTGGGGGAGGCACTACAATTTTCCCCTATCACTCGACACTGCCAACATGAGTTAAATACTCAATTTGCTAAATCTAATAAGGTCCCCATTCCAATACTTATCAATACTATTATCATCCTTTCCCCTTTTTCACCCCTTTCAAATTCTCTGGTCCTAATCTTCTTCCTTCAAAGGAACATAGAAAAAAGCAAGGAAATACAACAAGGGGAAGAAAGTATCAACGTGAAATCTTAACACACACACAGAATTACAAGCTACATAACACTCTAGAGCAAAGAGAGAAGCTAATCAACTGAACAAACACATTGAGATAAAATGATGGCCAGAGGGCAACAAAAAATTACAAGCCACACTGAGAAAATGGAACACACAGACCACTCCAAAGAACAAACCAAAAATCAGGAAGAGAAGCAAAACAAAGACCAATAATCATGGACCAACTTCTGGAAATCAAGGAAGAGATTAAGGATATTAAGAAGACACTGGGAGCACATACAGAAGAAATTGTAACATGCATAAAAAGAAAACGGATATGATGCCAATGAATAGCACAATCCAAGAAATAAAAAAGATGATGAATTCACATAACAGCAGGTTTGAACAGCCAGAAGAAAGAATTAGATATTTGGAAGACAGTACATCTGAAATCAAACAGACAGTAGAAAAGATAGAGGAAAAGATAGAAAAAATCCAAGAGGGACTTAAGGACTTGACCGAAAACAGAAAATGCACAAACATACACATTATATGCATCCGAGAAGGAGAAGAGAAGGGAAAAGGAACAGAAGGAGTTTTGAAGTAAATAATGGCTGTAAACTTCCCAACCCTAAAGAGGGAGATGTATGTACATATCCAGGAAGCACAGCACAACCAAACAGTATAAATCCCAACAGGCCAAACCCAAGACACATACTTGTCAAGATGTCCAATGCTCAAGACAAGAGAAAATACTCAAGGCAGCAAGAGAAAAGAGAACCATCACATACAAAGGAAGCACAATATGATTAAGTGCAGACTTCTCAGCTGAAACCATGGAGGCAAGAAGACAGTGGTATGGCATAGTCAAGACACTAAAAGAAAAAAATTCCAACCATAAAATCTCTCTCCAGCAAAGCTGGCATTCATAAATTAGGGAGAGTTCAAAATATTCACAGATAAAGAGAAATTAAAGGAATATGCCAACAAGAAACCTGTACTTCAGAAATACTAAAAGAAGCTCTAAAGGGTGAAAGGAAAAAACAGGAGACAGAGAGTTGGAGAAGAGTGTAACAACAACAATAACGACTCAATTAGAAACAAAAACTACATAGGACATACATAAACGAAAAGAAAATAAGGCTGATGTAAGAAATTCATTGAGAGTAGTAACTATGAATATTAATGGATTAAACTCTCCAGTCAATAGACACAGATTGGCAGAATGGATAAAGAAGTATGACCAATCTATATGTTGTTTACAGGAGAATCACCTTAGGCCCAGGGATTCAAGGAGGCTGAAACTAAATGGCTGGAAAACAATTTTACTAGCAAATAATAACCAAAAATGAGCAGGAGAAGCTATTCTAATATCAGAAAAATTAGACTTTAAATTGAAAACAATCATAACAGACAAAGATAGTCACTATATATTAGTAAAAGGGATAATCTCTGAAGAAGAGAGAACAATCATAAACATCTATGCACCTAATCAGGGTGCCTCCAAATATTTGAGGCAAACAATGGAAAAACTAAGTGGAGAAATAAATGCTTCCACAATTATAGTGGGGGACTTCAATACACTATTATCACCATTAGACAGAACATCTAGACAGAGAATCAGTAAAGAAACAAAGAACCTGAATAATACATTAGAAGATCTGGACCTAATACATATATACAAAATGCTGCATCCTAATACAGTGGGATATACATTGTCTCAAGTGCACATGGATCATACTCCAAGATATACCACTTGCTAGGCAACAGAACAACTCTCAATGAGTTCAGAATGATTGAGATTATACAAAGCAATTTCTCTGACCACAATGGAATGAAACTGGAAATCACTAAGGGCCAGAGAAAAAGATTAGGTATGAAGATATGGAAATTAAACAACACACTCTTGGACAAACAGTGGGTCAAAGAGGAAATATCAAAGGAAATCAGTAGCTACCTCAAATCGATTGAAAATGACAACAAAACATATCAAAACCTGTGGGTTGCGGCCAAAGCAGTAATGAGAGGGAAATTTATAGCTCTAAATACATATATTAAAAAAGAAGAAAGAGCTAAAATTGAAGTATTAACTGCATACCTAAAAGGATTGGAAAAATAACAACAATCTAATCCTAAAGGAAGCAGAAAAAGAGAAATAACTGAGGTCAAAGCAGAGCTAAATGAAATAGAAAATAAGAAAACATTAGAAAAAGAAAAAAAAAAAACAGAGGCCGGTTCTTGAGAAGATCAATAAAATTGACAAACCCTTAGCCAGACTAACAAAGAAAAAGATACAGCAAGTGCAAATACACAAAGTAAGGAATGAAGAACAGGATATCACTACTGAACCCACTGAAATAAAGAACATCATAAGAGGATACTTTGAAAAATTATATGCTAACAGGATTGATAATTTAGAAGAAATGGACAAATTCCTAGAAACTCACAAGCAGCCTACACTGAGGAAAGAACAGATCAATGAATCAACAGTCCAATTACAAGTTAAGAGATAGATTCAGTCATCAAAAACCTCACAACTAAGAAGATCCCAGGGCCAGATGGCTTCACAGCTGAATTCTACCAAACATTCCAAAAAGAACTAACA
>PVKH010037357.1:0-11472 GCA_004027955.1 Chaetophractus vellerosus | reverse complement strand
TTTCAAAAAATAGCATAGAAGCAGTGTGTCCTTCTTGGCTCAGTATATTAGGAGGTAAGTAACATTTAGGTGCTTCATACTAGTAGTAAATTTGACCATTTGGTTACTGTGATGGTCTGATAGCATCTCCATTCTAACACTATTACCCTTCTTGCTAGGAAAGTCAGGGACACACCTCAGCAAATTCCCAGCCCTTGCCCACCTCCCTGCTTTTCTTTGTGTGCAGATGTTTCTATATGTTTCCATTTCACAGCCCAGGACAGACATTAAGTCTAATGGATAGGTCTGTTCATACCTTGTACAGAAACCAGGAAGAAGGAGTCTCAGCTGCTTATCAGGGCAGGAACTCTCAGAGGCACCCCTCCCCAGTAACCTCTCCCCCCACCCCCATTTTATAAAAGCTCGCTGCCCTCAGGCAGCACACATTTCTTTCTCCTTTCCTATCCATAGTGGGGTGAAAAGCTGAGCTGCCATTAACTGACCCAGACCAGAGCAGCTGTCTTTGCCAAGAGACTGCTCACAATGGGCTCTCTTCCTCTGCTCTTTTGGACCTTTTGTGCTATGTAAGTAATAAAGCAGGCATTTGGTGAAAGTTTCTGTTGTACCTGAGCCTGTGTTCCCATGTTGCACCATGAAGCAACTTGTTTCACGATTCCCTTTGTAATTAATAAGTATCTTGGGAGATACATACATTTTAAAAAATAAACATTTTCTTGTTTCTTCTGGAAAAAGATGAAGAAACAATATCGAAAAAGTAGCAATGACCAAATATAGCATTCAAATCACAATTTTTACATATTATATTCCCTTAAAGGATCCAGAATTCTTAGAGCTACTTCTGATTATAGATCTGGGACTACAGAAAACGTGTGTGCCTTGTATATCCTGTTGTGCCATGAATTAGGGAAACATTCAAAGACTTGTGAATAAATCATTTATAAGAAAACAGGTGATAACTTTGAAGTGACTAATACTGGACAAATTTGGATAATCAAATACTATGAAAATTCCTGTAATACACTGTAAAAGATAACATGGATAACTGACATATTAAAATTTTAAAATCACTTGACACCATCACTAGTGACTGCTATGCCAATACTTTACTCATTGAAGGAGTAAGGA
Source organism: Chaetophractus vellerosus (assembly GCA_004027955.1). Classification (NCBI taxonomy): domain Eukaryota; kingdom Metazoa; phylum Chordata; class Mammalia; order Cingulata; family Chlamyphoridae; genus Chaetophractus; species Chaetophractus vellerosus. Next base: position 10,347 of record PVKH010037357.1, on the reverse strand, counting down.
TTAAGACATATCCAACTACTTAGGAGGAACTAGATTGAATTAGAAAAATAACCCTTTTACAATTCCCAATGAAATACAGTCTGTTCTACTACAGTGTGAGTTCTTTGATAGGAATTACCTCCTAAGAAATAGTTAAACAGTGGAATATTGATAGCATAGAGTGGAAATTTACTAATTCAAATATGGCTTTATCTAGCTTACTAATGTTTTGAAGTAATTAGGACAAGATTCTCACAATTTAAAGACATCTTTAAATGAAAAAAGCCAAAACTTTACTGAAATGATTTGCTTTTTTGCAAGTAGGGAATAGTTGAGAGTTAAAGTAACTGCTGAACTCTTCATATGTATTTGCCCAAACTACAAGTGCAAATATAGAATCTTATGGAGAAATTTCCTGCTAAATTAAAACAGAGGGTCAATGAAGAAGTCTACACATTGGAATTTATTTTGTTTTGATGAAAATAGCTTTCATTAGAAATTAGCAGCCTCCAGAACCTGTATTGAAAGGAAGAAGACTTGACCCCAAGTTTTGAGGCTGAAAAATCAACTGACTACAATCTTAAGTGCAAATGCTGGCAGACAAAAATCTGTTATAAAATTTTTCTTATGCTTGTTCTACAGATCTTTGGTTAGAATGTTCCAAAGAAGTTTAAAGAATAATAAGCATATGTCTATTATATTTTGTGAGCTATTTTACAGAAATTAGGTTTTCCATGAACTTATAAAAGATCTTAATAGCAGACATATCTGCAACTGATTCAGGCATGAATAATCAATGGATGCTAACTACATTTAGTGAAATATTGTGAAGGAAGAATATATTCAAACATCTCCAAAATTTTATTACCCCCCCTAGTTTATTTGCTAATTAAAAACGGAGACCATATCTTTACAATGGAGAGAGTCTCTCACCACCATTTTAACCAAGTGATCATCAGCACCTGCTGATGTGATGCAATATAAAATGCAGAACTTATTTTACAGAGTGTTCATGCCAAAACTGTTATCCAGAATCTAATTACACCTTTAGACATAACTTTCAGTTTATATAGCAAACACACAGGAGAGAGTAACAATTTAAATGATGCCAAAAAGAAACTGTCAGTCAAATTATTTAGCAAGTTAAGGTGATGCAAAAGAAGGAAAGCAGGCCTGTTCTAGATTAAAAGATACCTGAGAGACTTAAGAAAAAAATACATAGTACGTCAACTTTGATGAGGTCCTGTTTGAAAATCATAGCTAAAAATATCATCTTGTGGTTATTTAGAAGAAAGTCCTTACTTCAGAGATGCATGCTGAATTAGGAATGCATTTTCCTGATGTTTTCAATTGATTCAAAAAATTCGTATTTATACATCTAAAGATAGTTAGATAAAGCTGATATTATAAAATGTTAATAATCTTGAATTTGGTTAATGCATATATAGTGTCATAGGATTACTCAATTTTATTCTATGTTTCAAAAATTTAATAATAAAGACTATATGAGGAAAATTTTAAATATTGTACAATTTCAATTTTGGAAAAAATTAAAAGGTACTGCAACAATTCTACTTTCAAAATTCCAATCTATCAATCCCAATCTACTTATCTATTGCAAAAACACTTAATTTTGGACAATTCTAAGCTTCTCATAAAACCGAACTTTGGGCTAGCCAATGCTCCCTAAATATAACTTCTGCTATTTCACTTCTATGATATTTTTTCCATGTTAGTCTATCAAACTGAAAAAAAAATCTGTTCTCTCATATCTTCAGTTGCATGTCCAATATTCAAATACTGTTTTATTTTTTCATTTAACTTTTAAAAAATTTATTTTCTCATACAATAAACTTTATTTTTAAAGATTTAGATTATAGAAAGTTACATCAAAAATATAGGAGATTCCCATATAACCCAGCCCCTCCTTCTCCCACATGTTTTCCTATTAATAATATCTTTCATTAGTGTGGTGCATTTGTTACAATTGATGAACAAATATTGAAGCATTGCTACTAACCAAGGTCTATAGTTTACATTATAGTTTACACTTTGCACCATACCCTTTTACAGGTTTCAACATAATGTATAATAGCCTATATAATGTATAATGTCCTATATAATGTATGATGGCCTGAAATACAGTTTTTAAAATTTGTTTGCTTGTTTTTTTTTCTTTTGTATTGTGATGTTTTTGTGGATCAGGAAATGTATTTCTCATGTCTCACTCTGTCTTATGTATATAAGAATCTGTATGTTCATATTTACAAGAAAATAATACAAAAGTCTGATGATTTATCTGGTGAAATCTAGTACTTTCATGTACTGCTAGTGGGTTCCACATTCGTTAAGAATCATATGATATTTTAATATTTTGGCAATAAAAGTAACAATTCTGGAAACTACTAAGACAATAATTCAAAATAAGGGAAAGCTAAGTGCAGGAAAAGTTTCTTGCAGCATTATTTCTAACCAAAACTATAAATATTCTAAATACTTCATCTTAGGGAAGGCTTAAGAAAAGCTATATTCATTGAATATTACTTTATGCAAGTATTCTAAATAAAACAGTAGAACACATAATATCACGATAATATTTCCATGATATATTAAGTAAACATAGAAAAATATAAAAGTTGGTCTATAATATTGTAGTAAGGTGTCCAAGCTTGAACCTATGTGGTTAATTCAAGAATAACAATCATCTTACTGTGTTTATAAGAATAGCTGGGTGATAGTTGGCCATTCTTAGCATTCTTTTGTATGAAATAATCTAGGTGCTTTTGAAGAGATGATATTTAAAAAAGTAAACCAAATACATTTATTGTGTGTATGTATATATACACACATACATGTGCATATATATAAATATATATCCTAAATCCTAACAGAAAATTATTAATCACATACTTCTTCCAATAATATAAAGAACAGTGTCTTTCATTTTTGATGAAAAACAGTTAAGAGTATATCCACTCTGTATACTCTGGCTTGAAATCCTCGCTTCACCAATAAATAGCTTTGTGATCTTGGACATGTTATTTAACAAATCTAAGTCTTAACTTTTCCTTGTAATACAGAATAACAATAATTTCATATCCCATACTAGAATGCCTAGCATAAAGTTAGCAAATAATTATTCCTTTTATGGTTGGGTATTATTTAGTTTGGACTCCTGCACTTGTGCCTGCTTACTTTTGAGAAGAAATAGAATGTTAAAAACAAAAGTGACATTGGAAGCACAGAGGGAAGCCTTAGAATGCATGTAAATGAATGTGGCCTAAAGTAGAGAAAAGGTATACTTTATAATGCATAGCAAAACACAACACCATGTCTCTGATGGGGGGAACAAATAAATTAGTTGCATCAAGCATCAGCTTAATTTTAAACACAAACTGGTACTAATTCATCATTCCTTTGATGAGTATTAGTGGGAGAAAGCATTAACATCAATCATAACAAAGGACCAATGACACAATTGGTAGAGCTATTGACACCAAATCAGGGGATCTCATGGGTTTCAAAGGTCTGAGCAAATGACATGACCAAGTAAGGCTAGCACTGGCCACAAAATGTATAAAATAGTATGAGCTTCTTGATAATTGAAAAGACTATGCATATGTGTGGTACTCTTGGGGACTTCTACAAATTGTTAGACAATACTTACAGAGGATGCATATTTTTCATATAACAGGTAGGGGTAGAGCTAGAAACATAATTTATCACTATTAGTGTAATTTCATTTTTACTCCTCAGTATACTGTGGTCTTAAAATCTTAGGTTATACTCTGATAACTATGAAAAACATGCACCGTGTGATACTTTTAAGAGGGATAAAGCTACCTTAGCTCTCACTGTGTAGGAAATGTCATCTATCTGGACATGTAGAGCATGATTAGAATTACCAGTAGAGGCAATGGATTTCAGTTACCATTATATTTATAATAGTTTCAGTAGTAGAGTATGGGGAATCAAAGTATTTTAATGCAAAGATTTGTATAGTTCAAGAATGCATAATGGAGTCTAAAGTCAGAAAGTGAGGGCCAGAATCTTAAAGCAAAATCACCAAATACTGGAAATAATAAAGAGGCAAAGTAAATGACCATATGCAGCAGGTATAGCAACATTTTATACTATCATACCACAAGAAAATATTTTTATCTTACTTATGACATTTATTTCTGATAAAACATTTTACTCTGCTAAGACACTTCTGAAATTTTATAATGAATGTCAACAGCAAGATGATATTAAAATCACAGGGATTTGATTTATAGCCAAATATAATTGGGTAATAAAAATAGTAAGCCTAAAAATTTATCTGAGTATTTCAACATTTATTATTTTAGCAAAGTATTTTATCTAGCTGAACTGCATTGAATTCTACTTATTTATTTTTCTGTTCTCTTTTTTTCAGAAACCCGACTTTCTTATTTGACGGTGCAACTATAGCCACTCATCTGATTGAATATCCAGCAGCAGAAATAGCCAAAGCCAGGTACATAAAAATAACAAACGAAAGTATGGAATTGTGACAGCTCAATGCATTAGCATAGTGCAGACTGTATCTCTACAGAAAGCAAAAGATATCCAAGGATTGGTCTTTGATTGCTGAATCAGAGATAAATGTGTCCTTGTTTTTCTTCTTAAGTTACTGTACAATAATTTCACCTGCTGGGAAGTTGAATTTTGTGAAAGTTTGTTGAATAAACTCTAAAGTCTCTTTCAGGCAAGGGCTTTTAGGATTGTTTTATTTCCCATTCTTTATTTTGCCATACAACGGAATAAGGACAAATCTCAGCAGTATGGTGGACACACACTGGGCAGTGTATGGATCTTGGATCTGTTTATTTTTCACACTGACTATATGAAGGATTTGCACTTAAGTTATATATCATACATAGTGCGGTTTAAAAAATATATATAAAATGGTTAAAAATGCTGTACTTGACATTGAATGTATTTACTTACCAGTCATGTGGTTTACAGGATATGTTTAATTATTTCTTACCTGTTTGTAGAAGAATATGGCAGGAGAACCATTACTCAATCTCTTATAAATAGATAGATAGAGGTATAGATATTGGTAGGGCTCTAGATATAAATATAGACATAGATATATTTTATGGTGATATATTCTATTAATATATTCTGAATATATAGTCTATATAATATAAATTATATATAGCCTAATCACATATGTCTAAGCAGATATACCCATATGTAATAGAGAGAGAGAGAGAGAGAGAGAGAGAGAGAGAGAGAGAGAGAGAGAGAAAGAAAAGGGAGAAAAATTACACAGTTGTTATGAGCATTATGGGAAGATTAAAAGAGATAATTGTTTGCAGAGGACTTAGCCCTGAATGGTGAACACATGACAAATACTATTAGAATTTCTTTTTCATCAGTACTACATTTTGTATGGCAAAGTGTAGACATTTGTTAATTCTTAAATCTCAAGAACCATTATTGCTTGTTTTCTTAGAAATATGAGGAAAAAAAAGGAGTAAACAAAAGTTGTAAAATGATTTGGCTTATTCTTCGCTGACATCAGCGTGAAGGACTAGGAAACTCTGGTGAGACCTTCAAAAGCTGAGGCAGCTGCCCTACGGTTACGACTAGAATTGATCTTCTGCAGAGGTTGCCCGCCAGAATTGCTGTTTGGTGAACTCCCATTGTTTTTGTGGGTTTTTTTTTTTTAAGGATGTACCGGTTCACCTGGACCTCGTATTTGTAGAGCAGGTGCTCAACTACTGACCTACACTCGCTTGGCAATGAACTCCATTTTCATCATGCCATCAACTATTTTCAAAGTGGAAAGTGATTTAAGTATAACCACATTATTGAGCTGTCAGCAGATCTGGTCTGATTTCCTTCAGGGGAAAGTGCTGCTTTTGTGTTTATGTCACACCTAGAAATGTACACTTATATTTTCATATATGCTCATCCTGTGCTCTTTGCTTGTTACCTTCCAGAATCTGCCTATTATTTTTGTTCATTCTCCCAAGCCTTTGTTTGTTTGTTTCTCTTTTTTCACTTTGTCCAGAATTTAGGTTTGTTGTCTGTAGAAGGGTAGGCTCCAGAAAGAGCTTACTCAGCCTTACTGGAAGTAAAATAATGTATTTAAATTTAAACAAAATTTTAACTTGGCATAAGAAATTGCTTATCTACTTAATTTTTGTAGGAATATTTAGTAAGACCTTCTTCCTTTGAATATCTTACAATATTCCTTTATTCACTTTTATTTAATTGAGTATGTAATGAAAATATATCAGTGCTAGGAAGAAAAGCACCACCTATAAAAATAAAATTAAAAAAATTCTGCAGCTTTTGTCTTGTGATGCTACAAAGATAATGGATTTACATTAAGAATAATGATATTTCAGGATTACTGAATGAGTAAATAAATATTTCAGATATGATTGTATTCACTTTTTATATTACAGCAGAATGTTGTTAATGATGTCTCTATATCAAATAGCACTGCCTCTTTTATGGGACTCTAACTACATGGTGATTGCTAAGATAGTTTTAAAGACTAATTTTTTATATTAATTTTCCCTTTTATAGTGCTTATAAAACAAATTTTGTAATCAAATATACATGATTTCAAGTCCCAGAGCAGTCATTTACAATCTGTAAAAACTCTGGCCACTCCCTTAATCATGAGAATCTTCATTCATAAAATTGTGCACAGAAGTGTATATCATGTAGCTTTTACTATTAACAAGAGAACAAGATTTAGTCAAATATCATATAGGCTTTGCATTATCTCAATATCTGGCCTTATTAATAAAAAATATGATCTAAAGCATTCAGAATGTATTTTAAACTATATTTTCCTGAACTAAATGAATTATTTAGTTTAAATATTGTAATGATGTCTGTATCATATAAAATATGCTAAATATATTTTCATTTACAATATTAAATTACATTTGTCCCTTTCTAATGTTTCTAACAATTCTATTCACATAAATTGTTTTGTCAGCACCATGTTCACTGTGCCAAACTGTCAGTCAGAAAGAGAGTCACCTATTTCCTCCAACAGGAGGAGTCTTAACACATGGATGACAACACAGAGCATAACATTGCCTACCACCAGGAACAGCAGTCGCAGGGTCTTGTTTTAGTTTCCTCATTGTTGAAGCAAACACCATGCAGTGGGCTGGCTCAAACAAATGGGATTTATTGGCCCACAGTTTTGAGGCTAGGAGATGTACAATCAAGGCACTATCAAGGTAATGCTTTCTTCCTGAAGCCTGGCATTCTGGTGCTGGCTGCCAGTGATCCTTGGTCCTTGGCTCCTTTGTCACATGGCAATGCACATGGTGGCTTCTCCTGGCCTCTCCCTTATAGTTCTGGTTCTATTGACTTTCAGTTTCTCACTGCTTTGTCTGTGACTTTCTCTCTGTCTAAATTTCATTCTGCTTATATAGGACTCCAGTAATGGGATTAACACCCATCCCAATTGAATTGGAGCACAGCTTAATTGAATTAACCTATTCTCAAAGTCCTTACAATGGGTTCACACCCACAGAATGGACTAAGTTTAAGAACATGTTTTTCTGGGCCACATAGCTCCAAATCACCATAGGTCTCAACCCACCTCACAATTTTCAGGTGTTGGGGTCACCAGTAAAACACAACTCACACAAGCAATGGATGGAACAACGTTTACTCACATAGAGAAGAGACAAAGCAAGATCAGCTTCAGTTGTGGACCTTGGTCCCCCATGGCCAGTGGGTGACCCTCTGCTGGTCAATACAAGGAGATGTCATATATGCACTCCTGTTATGCAACAAAATAAAGGAAATCATTCCCTCCCCACATACTTAGTCTGGGACTATTGGAATATGCTCAGGGCAAAAGGGGAAGGAATGCCTGGGCAGATCACTATATCAACTGTTTGAAGAAGGGAGTCAGCCCACATTTATCCTCCAGTCCTAGGAGCCAGCCTGACCTAGTCTTGAGTACAGGGTTTATTTGTGGGTCCCATGGAAAGGCAACAGGCCACACTTGGCTTCCACAGCTCACAAATATGTGATACACTGGCTCAGTCTATAGTCACTTGGAAGAGTGTTAATTCATTATTGTGTCCTTATCCTATGGTACCTTGAGGCTCCAAGTAACTAAATGTCTTAATGACAATTTTCTTTAAAATATGTATAGTCCACCTTTTAGCCTTTGTATTTCAGATAAATTGTCTTTAGGATTAGGAGTATATTTTATACATTTAGAGGTAGTTCAAATAATCAACCAATCAATCATTCCCCAAATGCCAGGATCTCAATCCCCTCTCATCTTTCCTTTTGCATTTTGATCAAATTTTCTTTGCACACCTACCTGATTTTACTTTCCACAGTTTAGTAATATTTGGGTTAGTGTCCAAGTTTGCCAATTACTTTGCCTCTTTTTATGGCTTTTCAATAATTCTATTAATTAAAACTACAAAATATATTCATTAGTTACATATCATCAAGAAATTTCTCATCACTATGTAATAAAACCTGATTAAAAATTCAAAAATATTATCAATATATAGAACAATAAAATATTTTTTAATGATCCTATTAGCAAAGCTTAATCATATATTAAGATTCATAGATGAATTATAAAAAATTCATCTGTGGGGTTTTTCATATAGGAAACAAAAATTTATACAAATAAATAATTACATGTAGGCCTGGATTAGTTGGTCATTTACTGCTAATTCTTCAGTACTAGATTCATAGTTTATAAAGGGAAGCCCTTAAGGACAACTACTAAAAATACACTAAAATGCATTATAGATACAATATGATTACTAAAAAGAGAGGTTAAGAGACTGAATCCATTTGTTTCAATGGGAAGTTTTGTGACTCAAAGTTCAGTGGCAAATAAGAAAAGTGTGGCATATGAATAATGGCAAATGTCCCTCTTATTTTTAAAATATCTCCTATACCTGGGGGTAGACTTTGTTAAAATTTGGAAGCAATGAAATTTCTTACAAAAGACATTTTAATATAAATATAGATACAATGTGTTTATTTGCCATAAAAGGAAAGCAAGCTACCTCTTATTTCCTGAACAACAACAAAAATATTTAGAATACTAGAAGGAAAGCTCATGGTATCTTGTAAGTTTTGAAGAACACAGAAAGCATCTTTAAAGCTAATTTACTGCAAGATCTATGGATCTTGTAGTTAGGGCAATAGTTCCAGTAAATTTTGAATAATTAAGGATTCTGTTTATATAAAGTGATAAAATATTTATGTCTAGAGATTATTTAATAAGAAGCTTTCACTTTTAAACTTATACTTTTATTGTCAATGAATAATAGTTTACTTTGAACAGTCTGTCAGACTCTTAACTACATTGCAAAACCATTAAGGGTTGTTGTGGGTCATGAATATTAAATTAACACAAGTGGTTAAATTTACTAAACTGTCTCGTGTATTTGTTTTCCTTAAGTAATTGCACTTTGAAGAAACGTGTCCATTTTGTTGCTTGGGCATATAATGCCAATGTAATTAAAATCACTCTCTAATAAGTGTACTGTTGTCTACTGTTTTAAGATTAATTTCACCAACTGTTACTTTATTAAAGTAACCAACCAGTCATTTAGCTAAAAGATGCATTGTACTGAAATACTTGTAATCTGGGTCAGGTACTACAAATAAATGGCTTTGTTTTTAAGAGAACAGATTTAAAACTTTTGACTTCTTAGATGGTTAAGAAAATATAAAAAGAAATTCATATATTTTTTTATCCGGGAATCTGCAACTGAATGATAGTTTATTTTTTTTCAAAGATGTAAACCCCACTCTCATGTTTAGCCAGGGCTCATGATTTGTTGATTATAACCAATATTCTTCCCTTCTTACCTAAGGAATTTTATTTCCAACAATAAAGGGGATTAATTTTATAGAAGGAGGTAACTATTATTTAAGGACAATTAAAAGGAATAAATGCATTAAATAATTAAACTCCATTGAAAGTAGAAATGCCCAGGAAATTATATAGTATTTCATAATGTTTTTTCAACCATATTTTATTATAGAGCAGGGATCAAAGTAGGTGTTGTTTTGTTTTGTTTTTAGGTTTTCAGATGTTGCTTCCTAAGGAGGATGCCATATGAGAATCAGTTTTGGTCTACAGTAATTTTGCTTGAGACCTCCCTGATATTGCCCAGTTTCCTTGTAATTAGATTGGGCTGCATGACTAGTTCTTTTCTCTGGCTGTGGGCAGAGGATTGCTTCATAAAATAATTGGTGAATGTTCCTCCAGCTGTCTTTTCCCTGCTGTGGTGACTAAGAAAGCCATTTGTTAGAGACAGTACAGCTCCAACATGGCAGAGTGGCCATCAGTCTGAATGCCTGAACAAA
>PVKH010037356.1:0-11470 GCA_004027955.1 Chaetophractus vellerosus | reverse complement strand
CGGAGCAGATGTAGCTCAGTGGCTGAGTGTTTGCTTCCCATGTATGAAGTCCTGGGTTCAATCCCTGACACCTCCTTTAAAAAAAAAAGAATGACTGTGGACCTCTACCTTTCACCACATAAAAAACTAATTATAAAATGAATCAATGACTTAAATACAAGGGCTAATTCTATAAAATTCTTACAAGAAAAGACAGAGAAATTATCTTCAGGGACCTTGTAGTAGGCAATGGATTTTTAGATTTTACACCAAAAGCATAACTAACAAAAGAAGAAAAAACAGATAAAATGGACTTTATCAAAATTAAAAACTTTTGTACAAAAATCAAGAAAGTGAAAAGACAACCTATAGAATGGGAGAAAATATTTGGAAACCATATATCTGACAAGGTTTTAATATCCAAAATATATAAACAACTCTACGAAAAAGACCCAATTTAAAAATGGGCCAAGGACTTGAGCAGACATTTCTCCAAAGATATTCAAATGTATATGAAACGATGTTCAACATCATTAGCCATTAGAGAGATGCAATTTAAAACCAAACTAAGATACTACTTCATACTCACTAAGATGGCTATTAAAAAACTGAAAATAACAAGTGTTGGCGAGGATGTGAAGCAGCAGAATCCCTTGTACACTGTTGGTGGCAATGTAAAATGGTGCAGTCACTGTGGAAAACAATTTGGCAGTTCCTCAGAAAGATAAACATAGAATTATCATATGACCTGGCAATTCCACTCCTAGGTATATACCCATAAGAACTGAAAGCAGGGGCTCAGAAAGATATTTGTACACCAAAGTTCGCTGCAGCATTATTCGCATCAGCAAAAAGGCAGAAGCAACCCAAAGTGTCCATAAACAGATGAATGGATAAACAAAACACGGTATATCCATACAATGGAATATTATTCCACCAGAAAAAGAAGTAAAGTGCTGGTACATGCTATCACATGGATGAAACTTGGAGACATGTTGAGGAAATAAGCCAGGCAAAATTGGACAAATATTGTATAATTTCTCTTAAAGGAAATACTTAGAATGATCAAATTCATAGAGACAGAAAGCAAAATAATGGTTCCCAGGGGTGACCAGAGGAGGGAATGAGGAGTTATTGCTAAATGAGTAGGAGTTTTAGTTTGGGATAAAGAAAACAGTCTGCAAATATTGGTGAAAGTTACAGAATATTGTCAATATATTTAATGTCAAAGAATTATCCAGTTAAAATGGTTAAAATAATTTTTATATTATGCATATTTTACTACAACTAAAAATAAATAAATAAATGATATTTTTGAAAAAAGAATCTATAAGTCTGAGAGCTCAATAAACTCAACAATTAAGTAAATGGATGATGGATGGTGGGAGCCAGAGTTCTACTTCTGGAGTGGGGATTTACAGATCAGCAAGGGGAGAAGGAGGCCAGAATGATGCACGTAGCAATGGATTAAAGTTGGAGATATAAGTGTGAAATATAAATATAGAAACAGGTGGTTATATATAGAAATATCTATAGATATGTGGGTTAGTACACATACATATTTTCCTTACTCTGTCAGCTGAGAGGGCCTAGAAGAAGCAATGACACTCCAGTAGCAATAAGCATACCTGGTACTCAGATCTTGGTTTCTAAAGTCATTTTCCAATAAGAACCAGGGGTCCTTCAGGAAATGGCTGATTCTAGGACTGGAACAGGAGATGTACATGATGACCTTGGAACATCTTCTAACACCAGAAGGTAAGGAAGTGCTTTAAAACAGAAAACAAACAAAAAACACCCACAATGATGGGGGTTTGTCAAAGGGACACAGAAAGCAAATGAAAGCGCTCCCAACGGCCAAAGTGTTCGGAAGAGCAAAATAAAGGAGTGCTGTATTATAACCCAAGGTATAAAATAAATATCTATGAGTCTATACTGATATAAATAAATGATTGAATCAATTAATAAAGTGAGAAGAGACAAATCTCCCGTGCAGAATTCTTGATAATTTATAGAAATACTCTGCCTTAAGTGGGGGCCGCACATAATGACTTCCTTCTAAAAAAATACAGCAAGGAAAAGAGAAGGGAGAAAGCAACTTCACAGTACAGAAACCTGACAAATCCACCTTAGCCAGGTGATAAAGGTCAACACCAAGAGTGATAAGTCATGTTGACAGTATGTACCCTTGATATGATGTGATGAGAACAGCACTTTACCTCTGGGATCATCTTCCCCCAAATCTAAAGCCCTAGTCTAATCATGATAAGAACATCAAACAAATCCTAATTGAGATACAGTCTACAAAAGATCTGACCAGACCTCCTCAAAACTGTCAAGGACATCAAAAATAAGGAAAGCTTGAGAAACTGTCACAAGAGACAAACTGTCTCCTAAGGAGACATGATGACTAAATGTAATGTGGGTTCCTGGAACAGAAAAAGGAAATTAGGTAAAAACTAAGCAAGTCTGAATAAAATATGGGCTTTAGTTAATAACAGTGTATCAATATTGGTTCATTAATTTTAACAAATATATCCTACTAATGTAAGTTGTTAATAATAGGGGAAATTCTCTGTACTAACCTCCACAATTTTTCTGTAAATCTAAACCTGTCCTAAAAATTAAAGCTTATTTTAAAAACTAAAAAAAAATATATATATATATATAAAAAGGGGAACAATGTCTCATCAGAAAAAAAAAATGGAGGCCAGCAAACAAAGGAATGACATTTCTAAGGTACTGAAAGAAAAATCCTGTCAACTCAGAATTTTAAACCTATGTCCTTGAAAAACACTGGTGAAGAAGACATTTTCAGATAAATGAATGGGAGAGTTCATCACCAGCAGACCTGCAATGCAAGAAACGATAAAAGAAGCTCTTTGGCTTGAAAGAGAAATGGCAGCAGATGGAAACTTGAACTATAGAAAGAATTAAAGGACATCAAAAATGTTAATTTGTGGGTAAATATAAAAGCCTGTCAGTTTTTCCTTCTTCAGCTTTACCATTCCCATTTCCTCACCACTGAGGGTCCTCCAACAAGACTCCTTTTTTTTAATTCATCCTCTCAAGGTTCCTCAGACATTGGTTCTCAATGGGAGCAGTAAAACCCTCCCAGGGAGTGTTTGGAAACCCTAAGGAAGGGTTTTATATTGTCACAAACATGGAGGGACACTGCTGGCATTTAGCAGGCATGAGCCTGGGAGGCTAACCATATGCAATACAAAGGACATCCCTGCACAGCAAAGAATTATCCTGCCCAAAATAACCCTTGCCCCTTCTTCTAAAACAGAGGGTAGAGGATCCTCACCAGACCTTTTACACATGCAGCCCAAGGGGACAATATCTTCTTTCATAGCTGTGCCAGTGGGACTAATCATTGAGTTTGCAACTGTAAGTTCAGGTTTGTTATCATATGAACAGCTACCAAGCAAAAAATGTCTTCCAACCTGTAACCTATGGAATTCTTATTCTAAATCTAAACCTAGGCAGATGTTTTTTACTCTTTTACCTTCCTGCTGTTGGGGAGGGAAGGATAAGCACAAGAAGTATGGAAAGGTAAATCAAATGATGAGTTCAAATAATCTATTCAAGATGTAGAGCCTGCAATGTTCAAATTAAGAAAGGAAGGCTGTAGATGAAACAGTGTCAAATATCTAACGGGTGCTTCCACCTAAGATTACAGAAATAAAGGAAAAAATAAGAACTTATGGAAAAGTTCTTAAGTGGAACCATGAGTATTCATTTTTCTGTTTTTTTTTGTTTGTTTTTTTTAGGAGGTACCAGGGATTGAACCTGGGACCCTCATACATGGGAAGCAGGTACTCAACCACTTTGAGCTACATCTGCTTCAGAGCATTCATTTTTTTAAAAGCTATTTTCATTTTCTGAAAGCTACTGCTTAAGTGTTTCATTTTAGATTTTGGGGGCAATTATGAATTTTTTAATATGTATGGATCACATGGAAGATAAGAGGAGAAATATTTGCAAACTCAGGCAAAAAGATACATACACTATTTAAACTTTTACTTCCTACCACAGCAGTAAATTTAAACCACAGTCTCTATCTCTTCTGAGGTAATTAAATTCCCTATTAAACTAGAAGCTGAAAAACTTTAAACAATAGTATGTACTATTATATCATTCATTTTCTCGACAGGTTTTTAGAACAAAGATAATAGATTTAAACGAAATGGCTCAAATGATTGCTATTTAAAGGCATGTTTTAATGTCTTTGAGATTTACCTTTACTGGTTTTCATAAAGTATGATTTTCATATTTATAAAGTAAATTTTCTATATTTTACAAAGTGTGAGATTTCTCCCATTCAGGGCTGGATAATAAGTTTAGACCATATTTAAGAGAATATGATGAGAAAAAGCTGAAGGGATTTAAGAGAATATGATAGGAAAAAGCTGAAGGGACAGTCAACTATTTCTGTTCCATCAGCTCAAGGAAGCATTTCATTGATAGAAAGACTGAAAAGCAATATTAGTATTGGGTCACATATTTTTCTAAATCATCTCATTCTCTCTTTAGCAAAGTCTGAGACTCTGTAGGCCCTTATAGAGGACACACAGATAAAACTATAGAGAGTTTTCCCATCTGGCAATGATTTGACACAATTTAAGTCTGTTAACAACAACAGCAGTCTATATAAATTTTTAAAGACCAAGAAAATCAATCCTTAATTTTTCAGACAAACATGCATTATTTTAAACTATCCAAGAGCCCATAACTTCCCCCTTTTTACCACCACATATCTGATAACTACATCACAAAGAACTCATTCTGCTAACTAGGGTAACAAAATAAAACCACAAATTGAGCAGTCTTTCCTGTCAATGATGTCATGGACACTGCATTGGGAAAAATGTCCTTCAGTCACCAAATGAAGGGCATTCAGTAGAACAAACCCAGCCAAGCTCTTGAAACATCGTTGACAAGGCAAGAAAAGATAATATTTATGCTAAAAAATGTGGACTTTTAAAATTAGCTATAAAACATATCCTTAAGTGGAAAGAAAAGCTTGATAACAAATTATCTTAATGAAATACTTTTAATGCAACACATTAATTTTGCTCAAGGCATTTCCTGCAGAGAGGAAAGATGTGTAAGACATAAAGCTTAACTTAGAGATGCCTGTGGTCCTTTCCCTCCTGCCAGACGTTTAAGTATGTATACATAATGATAATATAGAAGAAAAAGAATGATACTATTAAAGAGGTACAAAGAGAGGCTTTGAAGATTGCAGGAGCCTGGGGCTGCCAATTCAGGATAGCGATCAGGTTTTTTTATTTTCGACTTTTACAGTTCACATTTAAATGCCTAGCACAGAGAGGTGCAAATCCAGTATTTCTTTGCTAAAATGAAGGGTGGACAGAATTGACTTGTGAGCAGGGGATGGCTAATACATGGATCTCAGAGTCCATCATGTGAGACCCCGAGTTATAGGTTGGGGGTGGTGGTAGAAAAAATTAGAACGAGAATCAGAATCCTTACAAGCACCATAAGTGATTTTGATGCAGAGGCCCATAAACTTGAGATTGACAGAACTTCCCTATAGGGTGGAGGGAGAGCAGCACATGGATGAGCCAGGAAAGCAAGAGGTTTTCAGTGAATAAAGATGTTCACTGAAGTACAAGAAGAAAGAGAGGAGCAGAGTCCTAAGGCATAAAAAAGTTAGACGGGGACTATAATTTTGTAGACTTAACGTCAAGGGGTGCCTGGCTGGACAGACGGTAGACAGAAAAGGCTTCTGATGATATATATGCTGAGTCTGCACTACTTACCCTGTACTTCTTATCCACTCTCAGAGGTTAATGGGGCTTCATCTAGTGCAGCTTGGCTGGACTGAATGGGATCTTTCTTTACCCACTGCCCCTGACCCTGAACATAGACTCATTAAAAATGGTATTTGTCCAGGATTCATGTCTCCCAGAACCTGTCCTGCTTCCATTCTGACTCACAGCACTTTGCCTGTGGGGAACTACACTTTGTGGGACTTGTTTTGCCACCCCTGGATTCCTCCATGCTCTCTCCCAATGCTTCCTGCTGTTTTCCAAGACCATAATTAAAACAGTAGAGAAGAAGCCAGGAATGACGGTCCTAGTTGCTTAAGAAGCCAGGAATGACGGTCCTAGTTGCTTAAGAGAGTAGTCACCATACAGGAGAGTTGCCCACCCACCCAGTTTTCTGGTTCCTTCAGATACGAGATTTCAAATCTGGAGAGCCACTAGTGCAATGCTGAGACAGAGGAGGCATTCAAAGCCACCTGGCATCAACCTCACTGACCAAGAAAATTATATCTCCTTTTTCTTTCAAAATTCACAGTATATTACTAACTAACAGTCCTTTGCCTTAGGAGCACTTCTGCTCTTAAGATAAGGCTTTTAAGTTTAATTTACTATTACCCTGTCCATTCCTCCATATTTGGCCATTTCCCCACCCCCGGCAATTAAAACCACTTTCACTTTGCTCTCTTCCACCTAATCACCTTCACCCATGAGGATGATTATGCCTAGAAGGTTCTTCTCAATTCTCGAAATAGGAAACTCCAACTCAAATGTCACTTCCTTGGGGCTGCCTTCTCTGCCACTTGGACTTTTTCGATAAAACTTCTCACAGTTATGCTTGTTTATCTAATGTCTATCTTCTCTGTTAGACTATAACACCAGGAAAGGAAGTATCAAGTGTGCCCTAATAGACCTAATAAAAGCTGAAAAAAATATTTTTTGATCAATCAGCACATAAAATCCAAATCTCTCTGCTTGCTGTCAACTGATGGGCCAAATTTACTACCACTCACCATCAGAGTCCCTCCACTCTAGTCAGATTTTTAATTTATGTTGTTCCTCTTACTGAGGAGTCCTCCTCTCTCTAGCCAAATTCTGACCATACTTTAGGACCCAGCTCCATGAATGCCTCCTCTCTGAAGCCTTCTGATAAGTCTTTTCAGCCTTAAGAGTCGGGAGCCCTTCTATGGTAGTACTTTGGTTTATCCCGTAAGTCAATATATCAAGTTTACATTCAGTGGTTTATTTATATTTATCTCCTTAATGTATTAAGTGTTCCTTGAGAACATACACTTTTATATCCTTCTTTTGTAGATCTCAAGATGTCTATCTTGGCATATGGCAAATATAACTTAATACCTGTAAGCTATATTTTGTACTAAATACATTTGAAACAATGAAGTCATATATATATATATATAAAGACTGACTGGAAGAATGAAGAAGGAAAAATACGATTAGAAATAAAGAAATAAGTATGAGTCTTAAAATGAAGGGAACAAGGAAACTGATTTCATAATTTAAGAGGAGATTTACTCCAGGTATAAGAATAACAACAACTGTACAATTTAACAAATTCATTAATTCAAGAAATTTCACAATCACCCATAGAATCTTTTTTATTAACCTATATACTTGACATTTCCAGTGCTCTTCATTTCTTTCTGTGGATTCAATTACCTTCTGGTGTCACTTCCTTCCAGCCTGAAGACTTCCTTTAATATTTCTTGTAAAACAGTTCTGCTTCAAACAAATTCTGTCAGTCTTAGCTTATCTGGAAATGTAGTTATTTTGCTCTTACTTTTGAAGGACGGTTTTGCTATGATAGAGAATTCTTAAGAGTTTTTTCTTTTGGCATGTTAAATATGTCCTTTCACTGATTTCTGGCCTCTACTGGTTTTGATGATTATAATTGCTTATCCGGGGCCGGCTAGATAGCTCAGTGGATAAAGAGCGCGCTGGGGTACCACATGGGAGGCCCCGGGTTCGGTTCCCGGGGACCTCTCCGAGCAGGTAGACGGCCTTAAGAAAGGCAAGCCGCCGTGGGCAAGGCAAAAAAAAAAAAAAAAAAGCCGCCACAGGCAGGGCGGAGCCCCCACGGGCATGGCAAAGTCACCTGTGAAAAGCGGAGCTGCCGCCTGCGAATCGCGGAAGCCAGCAGCCCGCAAAAACATGGAGGACTGCTGCCCGCAAAACATGGAGCGGAGCCGCCTGTGAAAACGGAATGGAGCCACCCACAAAAACGGTGGGAGCCGCCGCCACAGAGGGCGACTCGGTGCGTCGCCGCAAAGACGGGGGAGACAAGAAGCAGACATAGAAAAACACAGAAGAATGGACACACAGCAAGAGGAAGCAGAAGGGGGGGGGATATGTAATAAATAAAAAATAAATAAAATTCTTAAAAAAAAATTGCTTATCCAATGTTTAGCTAGATTATAACTCCACAAAAGCAGGTATCATTCAGCCATTAAGTGTAATGATGCGATGCGTCCCTGTGATGTATATTTTCTTCTTTCCTTCCTTTTTCTTCCTTCCCCTTCCTTCCTCCCTCCCTCCCTTCTCTCTCTTATTTTTCTGCCTTCACAATTTTCTTTTTGCCTTTGCCTTTTATCATGATGTGATACTATGATGTGTCTAGGTGTCTAGGTGTGGATCTCTTTGTATTTCTTCTACTTGGGCTTCTCTAAGATACTTGGATATGAAGAGTAATGTTCTCAACAAATCTGGGAAATATTCTTCAAATACTTTTTTCTGCTCCTTTCTCTCTCCTCTCCTTCTAGAACCCCCATTCCATACATGTTGGTATGTTGATAATGTCCTATAGGTTATGAGGCTCTGTTCATTTTTCTTCACTTTTTAAAGAAAGATTCATCAGAGATAGATCATTTCTATTGATCTATCTTAAAGTTAATGGATTCTTTCTTCTGCCATTTTGAATCTGCTGTTGAAATCATTTCAGTTGTTATACTCTTCAATTTCAGAATTTCCTTTTGGTTCTTTTAAAATAATTTTTATATCCTTCATTGGAAATCTCTATTTCATTGTTGTCATGCTTTTAATTCTTTTTTTGTTGTTGTTACATATCCCTCCCCTTTTTCTGCTTGCTCTTGCTGTGTGTTCATTTTTTTGTGTGTGTGTTCTTCTATGTCTGCTTTGTCTCCCCCCGCTGCGGCGACGCACCAAGTTAGCTCACTGCACAGGCGGCTTGCCCCGCTTGTGGGTGGGTCTGCTTCCATTCCCAGGCGGCTTTTTTGCTCTGTTCGCAGGTGGCTTTGCTCCATTCACAGGCGGCTTGCCCTGCCCAGGGCAGCTTTTGCCCTGCCCATGGCGGCTTTCCCCTGCCCATGGCGGCTTTTTGCCCTGCCCACGGCGGCTCTGCCCCGCCCACAGTGGCTTTTGCCTTCTCAGGCAGTCTGCCCGCTCGGAGAGGTCCCCGGGAACCGAACCCGGGGCCTCTCATATGGTGTACCGGCGCCCTATCCACTGGGCTATACAGCTGACCCCCTTTTAATTCTTTAAATATAATTTCCTCATTGAGTTCTTAAAATATATTTGTATATTTGCTTTGAAGTCTTTCTCTGTGCTAAATTCAACATCTGGGAACACTCAGTTTCTATTGACTGTGTTTTTCCCTGAGTATGAGTCACACTTACCTATTTCTTTGCATGTTTTGTAATCTTCTGTTGAGAACTAGACATTTTAGACAATAAATTGTAGCAACTCTGGATCCTCATATTTTTTTCCCCTTAAGGTTGCTGTTGCCTTGTTCATTTACCTGTTTTGTTTAGCAGTATACCTGGGTAAAATCTGTGAAATCTGTCTCCCTTGTGGTGTGCAGCCACTGATGTCTCTGCTCAATTTTAATTTATACATATATATTTCTTCTTCTTTTTAAGCCTGGCTTCCTAGGTATTGCCACTGTGTCTGCACAGAGATCAGTCATCAGCTAATGACTGGACACAGACTGTGCTCAAACATCTCAAAACATTAAGGCTTCTGTCATCTGCTAATGGACTGTATGTGGGTTGGGGAAAACATTCTAAGTTCTGGCCATTTTCAATTCTGCCCTGTGTTTTACTTTCCACAAGTCCCTTTCAAGTCTCCTATGTGCATGCACATGGTAGCAGGGCAAGCCAGGAGTGTGTGAATAGCTTGAGCTCTTTCCTGCCTCCACTGCACATATGGTCTCACACAAGAATATGCTTGCCTAATACTTCATGCTAGTAGAGCCAAGCTGTTAGCTCTCCCCCACTTGCCTGCCTCTGTGAAGTCACTTCCACAGACAATGAGGCTGGGCGTGGGTGTCATCCACCATTCCAGACAGGGGGAGCTCCTTTCCACACTGCAGAGCAAGCTGCCAGTCCTTGCAGTCCGCCCCACACTGGCAGAACCTCCACACAACATAGCTTGGGAAACGAGGCGCCAGCCCCAGGCCAAACATCACAGCATCCCATTGTTCTTACACAAAGTTTGGCAGTTTTACAAAGCTTAAACGGGTCTCAGATTATTCTATGCCTTTGGGGATTTCCAGAACGCTGAAATGGTTGTTTTGCCAATTTTGTCCAGTTTTATATGGCTTTTTGGGAAGAGGATATGCGGATCATCTTACTCGGTCATAGCCAGAAGTGGCATCCCTCTCTTGCCATCTCTCTTCAATCCTACCTTATAAATATTTCACACTTTTTTCTTTCTTATGGCTTTTATTTTGAAATATTTCAGATGACAATAAAATTATAGAGAATGTAAGGATCACCTGTGTACCCAATACTCAGCTTAAGAAATAAAACACTGCAGATATGTCTGAGGAGTCTCATTTACTTCTCCCTGATCTGATTCCCTTTCTTTCCTCTCTAGAGGGAACCACTATCCTAAATTTGGTATTTACTAATCTTGTGTATGTTTTTAGTCTTTTATACCTACATACATGTTCATAAAGTAACTTCTGTTTTGCATTTTTTAACTTTATTCAAATGGTATTTGACTGTACATATTTTCCTACAATTTAATATTATTTTGCTCATTTTAGTTTTGGGACTTATTCATGCAAATACACAAAGCTTTAATTCATTCACAGTAAACTGCTATAAAAATGTGCCACAATTAATCCATTCTCCTGTGCCAGACACAAAGGGGTTTCCAATAATTTGCTGTTACAATTCTGTCATGAATATTTTTGCACATGTGCAAGAGTAACGAGGTCTAGAGAAGGATAGAAAGAGGCTGTAAATGCTTGTGTTAAGTACACAAAGTCTCCCCATTGGCTCCCACGTGGTTGGAGGTGGAATGTGGGAGCAGTTTTCATATGAAGTGCAAATAGTGGCTGTCCTCTAAAATAGGGATTCATGGCCTTCCACAGAATAAATCTAACATCTGGAAACACTTACAGACAGCTTCTAGATTTAAGAGTCACAAGAGGGGCCGGCTGTATAGCCCAGTCAGTAGGGTGCCGGTTTACCACATGGGAGGCCCCGGGTTCGGTCCCCGGGCCTCCTCAAATGGGCGGACCACCTCAAGAAGGCAAGCCAACGGGCTGCCGTGGGTGGGGCACGCTGCGTCGGGCAAAGGCAAGACCCCGCGGGTGAGCAAAAAGGCAAGCCCCCGGTGAGCAAGGGTGAGCCCCATGAGCAGGCGGGCCGCCGTGATGGTGAGCTGACTCGGCAGGTCGCCCCAGCAGGGGGAGACAAGCAGACACAGAG
>PVKH010037355.1:0-11472 GCA_004027955.1 Chaetophractus vellerosus | reverse complement strand
GTTGTGTATTCATCACTTCAATCATTATTAAAGCATTTTCATTATTTTTCTTTTTTTTTAATTAATTTTTTTATTTATTTTTTATATATACTAAGAGTTTTTTAAATCAATATTTATTGAAGTATATCATTCATACATGAACATACATAAACAGTAAGTACATAGTACAAGTTGCAAACTTACAAAACGAACATGGGTGTCTTCATACAGGGCTCCTATATAGCTCCCCACCACCAACACCTTCCATTGTTGTTATACATTTGTTACAAACTATGAAAGAGCATCTTCAAAATATTACTACTACTATAGCCACTATCTTACCTATGGTGTATTTTGCCCCAACCCTCCAGATTATTAACACCCTGTATTAGTATCATATATTTGTTATAGCTCATGAGTGAATGTTCTCATATTTGTCCTGTCCACCATAGGATTCCCTGTGTTATACAGTCCCGTGCTTTGTACAATCCATTCAAAGTGTGCACTGTGTCTCTCATTTTCATCACAGATTTGTGCTGTCATCACATCAGTCAATTTTCAAACGTTTTCATTACTCCAAAAGGAAAAATCCTATACTCCCTTGTACTCCCCTATTGTTGACCCTTAGAATTGCTATATCTTCTTTGCCATTGCTGCAAAAATATTACAATATTACTGTTAACTATCATCCATAAGTTACATCAGTTGTAATTTTCCCATGTATCACCATATTCTTAGCACTTTGTAAAAGAACATTCTTATGTTTATACTATTAACCACAATCTTCATCCACCACCGAAATCACTGTTATACATACCCAGGATTATTCTCCAGCTTCCTTTCAATTGACATTTACATCCATAGACTACCCCTTTCAGCCACAGTCACATTTACAAATCAACAGTGTTAGTTATACTCACTATAATGTGTTACTATCAACTCTATTCACTTCTACACTTTTACAATACAACTTATTAAAAATTCAGCATACATTGATGAATGAGTGTTGAATTTTATTATATGCTTTCTTTGCATTTGTTGAAGTGGTTGAGGTTTTTCTGTTTGGTCTGTTAATGTGGAGAATTATGTTTATAGTTTTCTAATATTAAACCATTCTGTGATAAATCCAACTCTGTTGTGATTATATTATATTTTTGATACCCTGATTTTTAAAATTTCTTATAATATCTTTGTTTGCTTTTATTATCAGGGTTATTCTGGCTCTAATAATGTATTGAGATTTTTTTTCCTTTTTAACCGTGTGTTAAATCTAATTCATTTATTGCTGCTATTGTAAATAACATATATTTTTTATTTAGAAATTTTGCCTGTTGCTTGTATATAGAAATACAGTCGAAGGCAGGGATTTTTGTTTTAGTTGCTACTCTACCCATAGTGCCCACAACAGTGCTTCCAAATAGTAGTAACTGTACAATTTTTGAATGAATAAAATATTTTGCTCACAAAATTGGGAATAATATTTTGTAACCTGTTTTTAAAAACCTACTGTAGTAGAAACTACTAGTTGCTTACCCAATATTCATTTTCTACTCTTTCCTTAGTAAAAGATCCTATATTGCCTTGGATGGCAATGTGCCCTTCCCAAACCCTACATTTCTCAATCATCTTTGCAAATAAATGTGACCAATGAAATATAAAATGAAGGCATTAAGTTTCCCCAAAATGTCTTCAAAGGTATTTTAGTTTGCCAAAGGGCTGCCGATGCAAAGTTACCTGAAATCTGTTGGCTCTTATAAAGGGGATTTATTTGAGGTAAAATCTTACAGTTCCAAGACCATGTAAAGTCCATACTCAGGCACCATCAGAGATGTTTTCTCACCAGTCAGCTACTGTTGATCGTAGCATGTTGCCACATGATGAAACAAGATGGCTGCTGATCTCTGCCCAGTTTCAGCCTTCCGCTCTGGGATCACCATTTCCTCCAGACCTGCTATATGGACCCAGCCTCTTGGGGCTTCGTGGTTAACCGATCCTGTAGTCCTCTCTCCTGGTATAGGGCTTGTTTCTTTCTGGTCCCCCTATATTACTATGGGCTGTTCTGCTCTCTTCCCAAGTTCAGCTGTAAACTATCAGACAAATGACTCCTCTCTCCCTGGGGCCTCAGCTGTTTGAGCCTCTCCTTTTTTGTCACATGACAGGTTCAAAAATGGCAGAGGGAAGCAGATGTGGCTCAAGTGACTGGGCTCCCACCTACCACATGGGAGGTCCAGGTTCAGTTCCCGGTGCCTCCTAAAGAAGACGAGTAAGAGAGTGAGCTGATGCAACAAGATGATGCAACAAGAGATACACAGAGGAAAACATAATGAGAGACACAACAAAGCAGGGAGTGGAGGTGGCTCAAGCGATTAGGTGCCTGCCTACCACATGGGAAGTCCCAGGTTCTAAAAAAAAAAAAAAAGATCAGCACACAACAGACACAGCAAATACAAACAATGAGGGGGTAGGGAGAAATAAGTAAATAAAATAAATCTTAAAAAAAAAAAGGCAAAGCTCTCTTTTCCTGTGTCTGTCAGAGGGAGTGTCCATTTATATTAGACCCAGCAAGGGGTGGAGACTCAACCTGAGTCATGCTTCATGGTGTAGTCCAATCAAAAGACCTAAAGCAATATCATCAAGTAATCTAATCAATGGCCTCTCAACTGAATTTAATATAATTCAAAGCTATCACACCCAGAGGAATAGTTTAGTTTACAAACATAATATTTCTCTTTTAACAATTCGTAAAATAATCTCAAACTGCTACAAAAGGCTACTCCTTAGGAAGCAAGTTCGTTCTTTCTTTCTACGGTCTGCTTGGAACTCAGGTGTTATCACTTGAACCTTAGCAGACGTCTTTGGACCATGAAGGCAAGCCCATGAGAAATGTGTTCTTAATGTCCATAAACCACTGAACAAATGCCCAAAACCACCTATCTTAGTTTTAATGGGCAGCTATGACAAATACCATATAATGGACTGGCTTAAACAATGGAAATTTGTTGACTTATTTCAGAGGCCAAAAGTCTAAATCAGGGTAATGCTAGAAAGTTTTTCTCTTCCCAGGGTTGGCAGCATTCTGGCCAGCCAGCAATGGTGATGTCTCCTTTCTCTTTAGGGTTCCCACTGACTTCTGGGTTCTGGCTACTCCCTGTGGTTTTTTCTGACCAGTTCTAAATTTCTTCTGCTTATAAAGTACTCCAGTTATCTGGATTAAGGTCTTCCCTCAGGGGCCGGCTGGATAGCCCAGTGGATAGGGCGCCGGCATACCACATGGGAGGCCCCGGGTTCGGTTCCCGGGGACCTCTCCTAGCGGGCAGACCGCCTTGAGAATGGCAAGCCGCCATGGGCGGGCCAGAGCCGCCGTGGGCAGGACAAAAAGCTGCCATGGACAGGGCAAAAGCTGCCACGGGCAGGGCAGGTCGCCCGCGAATGGAGTGCAGCCAGCCACCCGCGAACTGAAAGCCGCTGTGAATGGAAGCAGAAGCTGCCCACAAGCGGGGAATGCCACGCCTGCACAGTGACCAGTCTTGGCGCGTCGCCGCAGCGGGGGGGAGGGGAGATATGTAATAAAATAAATAAATCTTTAAAAAAAAAAAAAAAAGGTCTTCCCTCATTCAGTTGGACCATACCTTAACTAAAACAACATCTTCAAGAGATCATATTTACAAGGGGTTCACATCCATAGGGATGCCCATTAAAATGAATATTTCTAAATTAGGGTACATAATTCAATCTTCCACACCACCTATTTCTAGACTTCATGCTACCTGAGAGAAAATAAACCTCTATCTCTTTTTAAATTCAATTTTATTGATACATATTCATACAACATACAATCCATCCAATGTGTACAATCGATGGTATTTGGCATAATCACAAAGTTGTGCATTCATCACTTTGATCGTTATTAGAACATTTTCATTAATCCATTTAAAAATAATAATAAACAAAAAAACAGAAAAAACAGAAAAAAAACTCTACCCCTTAATAATCACGTCTCAATCTCTCTCTCCTTTCCCTGCATTCTGTTTCCAACTCTCTAATTTATTTGTATTTATATTTCATATAAACGGAGTCAAACAATATGTAGAATTTGTCTAGTTTCTTTCACTTAGTATATTTCCTTTTTATACCCTTAATAGATTATTAATATATTGCTATACACTACTGTACATAGTTTGCCTAATATTAACATCTTATATCATTAATGTACATTTGTTCAGTTTCAAAGAAAAACAGTGTGATGTTCAATGTTACCTAAACTCATATTTCTCATGAAGTTTCATTGTGCTGTACAGTCTCATGTTACATTTTTTAGGTTTCCTTCTAGTAATATACATGACCTGACTTTCCCTTTCAACCACTGTCATACCCATTTATTAAAATTGCTAGTTACAAACACTATGACGTGCTTTCACTATTTATATTCATTTCCAAAGATTTACAAAAAACCTTTTTACCAATTCTGCACAGATTAAACCTCAGCTTTCCATTCTCTACACTCATTCAATTTTCTGGTGACCTATAGTTTAGTTATTAAGCATAAGTTTACACAACATATTTAGTTCATAATAGCATAGTCATACAGTATTTGTCCTTTTATGTCTGGCTTGCTTCACTCAATATAATGTCCTTCAGGTTCATCCATGTTGTCATATGCGTCACAACTTCATTTCTTCTTACAGCTGCATAATATCCCATCATGTATATATACCACAATTTGTTTATTCATTCATTGGTTGATGGGCCCCTGGGTTGTTCCCATCTTTTGGCAATTGTGAATAACGCTGCTGTGAACATTGGTGGGTAGATATAAGTATATACTTAGTAGTGGTATTGCTGGGTCACATGGCAAATCTATATTCAGCTTCCTTAGGAACTGCCAAACAGTCCTCCGTGTAGCTGTACCCATTCTACATTCCCACCAACAGTGAATAAGCATTCCTATATCTCTACATCCTCTCCAACACTTGTAGTTTTCCATCTTTTTAATAATAGCCATCATCATAAATGAATGATATTTCACTGTAGCTTTGATTTGCATTTCTCTAATAGCTAGTGGTGTTGAATAATATTTCAATGGATTTTTTTTGCCATTTAAAATTCCTTCTTTGAACAATTGCCTTTTCAAGTCTTTTGTCCATTTTTTATTCGGGTCGTTTGTTTTTTTATTGTTGTGTTGTAGGATCTCTTTATGTATAATGGATATTAAACCCTTATCAGATATGTGATTTCCAAATATTTTCTCCCATTCATAAGGCTGCCTTTTCACTCTTTTGACAAAGTCCTGTGAGGTGCAAAAGTGTTTAATTTTGAGGAGGTCCCATTTATCTATTTTTTCTTTTGTTGCTCTTGCTTTGGGTGTAAGGTCCAAGTAACCTCCACCTACCACAAGATCCTAAAGATGCTTCTCTACATTTTTAAGTGGTTATATGGTCTTGGCTTTTATATTTAGGTCTTTGATCCATTTTGAGTTGATTACTGTATAGGGAGTGAGATAGGGTTCCTCTTTCATTCTTTTGGTTATGACTATCCAGTTCTCCCAGCACCATATGTTGACAAGACTGTTTTCTCCTAGTAACATGGACTTGTCAAAAACCAGTTGGCCATAGAAGGTAAGGATTTATTTCTTGACTCTCAATTCTATTCCACTTATCAATGTCATGCTGTTTTAAGCACTGTAGCTTTGTAATATGTTTTAAGGTCAGGCAGTGAGAGTACTCCCACTTTGGTCTTCTTTTTAGGATGTTTTTGGCTATTCAGGTGCCTTTCCCTTCCAAATCTGGTAAGTGCCTTTTCTATTTCTGTCAAATAGGCTGTTGGAATTTTGACTGGTATTGCATTGAATCTATAAATCAGTTTGGGTAGGATTGACATCTTCACGTTATTTAATCTTCCAATCCATTCATGAACAAAGAAATATCTTTCCATTTTTTAGGTCTTCTTTGATTTCCTTTAGCTGTGTTTTATAGTTTTCTGAATATAGGTTCTTTATATCTTTGGTTAAATTGATTTATAGGTATTTGAGTCTTTTTATTGCTATTATAAATGGAATATTTTTCCTGATTTCCACCTCAGATTGTTCAATACTAGTGTAGAGAAACATTACTGATTTTTGTGTGTTGATCTTGTATCCTGCCACTTTGCTGAATTTGTTTATTAGGTCTAGTAGCTTTTTCGTAGACATTTCAGAATTTTCTAAATATAGGATCATGTCATCTGGAAAGAGTGAGAGTTTTCCTTTGTCTTTTCCTATTTGGATGCTTTTTCCCCCTAGTCTAATTGCTCTAACTAGAATTTCTAGTACAATGTTGAGTTACAGTGGTGACAGTGGGCATCCTTGTCCTCGTCCCCATCTCAGATAGAAAGCTTTCAAACCTTCCACTGAGTACAATGTTGGCTATGGGTTTTTCATATATGCCCTTTGTCATATTGAGAAATTTTCCTTCTATTCCTACCTTTTGAAGTGTTTTTATCAACAAAGGATGGATTTTATTAAATGCCTTTATTGCATGGATTGAGAAGATCATGTGGGTTTTTTCCCCTTCAATTTATTAATGTGGTATATTCCATTAATTAATTTTCTTGTGTTGAACCACCCTTGAATACCAGGAATAAATCTTGTTTGGTTGTGATGAATAATTCTTTTGATATGCTATTGGATTCTGTTTGCAAGTATTTTGTTTAGAATTTTTGCATCTATGTTTAATAGAGAGATTGGTCTGTGATTTTTTCTTCTTGTAGTGTCTTTATCTGGCTTTAGTGTTAGGGTGATGTTGGCTTCATAAAATGTGTTGGGTAATTTTCCATCCTCTTCAATTTTTTGGGAAAGTTTAAACAAGATTGGTGCTGATTCTTCTTGAAATACTTGGTAGAATTAACCTGTGAAGCCATCTGGTCCTTGACTTTTCTTTGTTGTGAGATTTTTGATGACTGATTTAATCTCTTCAAATGTGATTAGTTTATTGAGTTCTTGTACTTCTTGTAGAGTCAATGTAGGTTGTTTGTGCATTTTTAGGAATTTGTCCATTTCATCTAGGTTATCTGAGTTGTTCACGTACAGTTTCTCATATCTTCTTATGATTCTTTTTTTTCCCTTTGGGTCAGTAATAACATCCTACCTTTCATTTCTTATTTATTTGTGTTTTCTCTTTTTTTCTTTGTTAATGTAGGTAAGTGTTTGCCAGTTTTATTGATCTTCTCAAAGAACCAGCTTTTGGTTTTGTTGATTTTCTCTATTTTGTTCTCAATTCCATTTATTTCTGTTCTAATCTTTATTTTTTCTTTCCTTCTTGATTTTTCTCATTCCTCCAGGTGTTCAGTTACATCATTGATTTTAGCTCTTTCTTCACTTTAATATAGGCATTTAGGGCTATGAATTTCCCTCTCAGAGCTGCCTTCATTGTATCCCATAAGTTTTGATCGGTTGTATTCTGTTTAAATTTTCTTGAGTTTTTAACTCATTTCTCTTACAATTTCTTCTTTAATCCACTGTATGAGTCAGCAAAAGGGGTGCTGATGCAAAGGACCAGAAATCTGTTGGCTTTTATAAAGGGTATTTATTTGGGGTAAAAGCTTACAGTTACAAGACCCTAAAGAGTCCAACTCATGATTGTTTTCTTACCAAAGTCAGTTGCCACGTGTTGAAGGAAGATGGCAGAAGATCACTGCAAGCCTTCCTCTCCCTCAGCTACAGGTTGGTGTAGGGCTTGTTTCTTTCTGTGCTCATCTGCAAACTGTCAGGTGAATGGCTCATCTCTCTCTTCCCAGGGCTACAATATCACAGTTCTCTCCTTGATATGTCTATGGAGCGCTCTCTCTCATCACTCATCACTCCTGCACAGGCCAGCACTCCATGCAGGCCAGCTTGCTTTTCACCAGGAGGCCCTGGGAATCGAACCCTGGACCTCCCATATGGTAGACAGGAGCCCAATCACTTGCACCACATCCGCTTCCCACCCAGTGTCTTCTTGATGTCCTTTTCTCTTTAGCCATATTGTCTTTCAACTCATTGATTTGATTTAGGAGATTTGTATGAATCTCATTGATTAGTTGTCCCAAATTCTGTGTCTCATCTGGGGCTTTGATATATTCCCTTGCTTGGGCCATTTCTTCCATTTTCGTAGTATAACTTGTAATTTTTTGCTCATGTCTAGGCATCTAATTATGATGGTGAGTTTTCTCTGATGCTCAATTTCTCTCTCTTTCATAGGGATTTAGTGGCAGGAAGCTGTGTGTTACTGCCATTCTTTGATTCTTGATTCAACCTGCCCTAGTTCTTTAGGACTCTTCCTGTTTAGTTGATCAAATACAGGCCGTGGACCCAGTAATAGGTTGTTGACCCACTTCCAAGGGCTTTAGGGGGAGGCTCTAAAGGCCCCAAATGGCCTCTCTTATTTATTTACTTTTAGTTTCCTTGCATGTACTTCCTTATTCCACCAATAGATGGTGAACTTTGACAGCCTTCTCAGTTCAAAGAATGTGTTTGCTGTAACACTGACTGCAACAATGTGACAGAGGTTCCTGCCTCAGGGCTTTCAGAGCCTCTCAGAAACCAAACATTCTCAGAAGCTGTTCTCCAACCTTTGCCTGAAGCCCCCTCCCTTTTCCCAGGTAGGGAATAATTCCACTCCCCTCCTTCCTCCTCAACAACCAGTCCAATTCAGTAGGGAGGGTGGTTGAAAGGGTCAGATCTCTTTAAATCCGTGCTAGCTCCCAGGGCAAACAATGGTGTGGCCCCACCCAGTCTGGAAGAGCTACTGGGACACAGCAGACCAAATTTGTTGGCCAAAAGCTGAATCAGCTTTAGGCTGTGTCTCTCTGTCTCCCCTTTCCTGGGGGAAGAGGACACCTGAGGCCCCCTCTTTCTGTAGCTGCTGGCCAGAGGCCAGAGGGCTCAATGCTATCTGCTCCGAGGGTGGGAGGATGGGTGCTGACAGCTGCAGCTGCAGTTTTTACTCATCAGAGCTTTCCCTGTCAATATTCTTTTCCTTTTCCCCTCTCTCTTCTGGGTGGTGTCCACCCTTCCCCTGGTATTTTAAGCGCTAGAACCTTTTTTTCCCAGGCAGTTTATGCCTGTCCCCTAGCTATTTTTTCTGGGAGAGAAGTGAGTCCTGTGTCTCTTTAATCTCCCATCTTCCTGGAAATCTGTAAACCTCTATCTTTTTTTAAGTCATCATATTTAAGACTGCTCTGTTACTAGCATGAAAATATAGTTCCCAACTCATACATCTATCAATATATTCTAAATATTTCCCCATAATCTTTAATTTGTGATTTTATGACTCATACTAGTTATATACTTTTCCTCTATATGCATGTGTCATATTTAATTTAACCAATTCCGTATGGGTTGTATGCATTTAAAATGTTGTAAGAGAAGTATGGCAGATTGCATTTTTCAATGATGGCCTCAACAAAATCTCCCATCAGAAGAACATGCTCTTCTTATGATGTGACCTTGACATTTCTCCCATCAAGTTGTGAGGTTTATGTTCCTTACTTTGAAACTGGGTAGACCTTTATGACTGCCTTGACCAATAGGGTATGGTTGAAGCTATGCTATATGGCTTCTGAAGGCTAGATTATAATAAAAATGCCATGCACTTTCACCTTGCTCTCTTGGGATGTTCACTCGTGGAACCTAGTCACCATGCTGTGAGGAAGCCTATATTGGCCCATTCAGAGACCATGTGTAAAAGCTACATATAGGTGTTATGACAATCCAGCTGAAGTCTCAACCTAGAGCTAGCATCAACCACCAAGAAATATAAGTGAAGGTGTCTCTAGGTGGTTTCAGTCCTCAACCACTGAGTCATCCTCAGTCTTCTAGTCTTCTCAGGTGAAGCCCCAGACATTCTGGAGCAGAGGCTCCCAGTCCTAATTCCTGTTCCTCATAATCTGTGAGCACAATAAAATGCTTATTTTACCCCACTATGTTTTGAGGTGGTTTGTTATACAAAAATAGTATCTGGAATAAAAAGGCTATGGGAAACTTTAAAAGAATGTTGTGATTGCTGCAACCTCGTAGTTTTGATTTTCTGATGCAGATACTGATATTGTAAAGAGAATCAAATAAACTGAATTCAGTCATTCTGATGTTAGTAGGAGTATCGTCACGTGGCAGACTGAAAATTGCTCCTCCAAATCCATTTTTCCATAGTAAATAAATTTTAGTTAGATACATGGCATTTCCAGTGAGAAATAAATAGTTTCCAGCATTCTTTCCAGCTAGATGTGGCCATTTGACTAAGTTCCTGCCCATGGAATGTGAAGAGAAGTGATGTACAATGTTCACGCTACTTGCTTAAAAGGAAATAGCCAAAGGTTTTGAAGATGGCATCGGTTTAGTTCTCATATATGTTAACTCTTACATTTAAATATCATTATTATTACATTTTCCTGTTCGTTGCAATTGGCTATTGTTATGGCTTCACCTTTGAAGAGGCTATGGATCACAGAAGGGTCACAACAGGGACGGGAGAGGATCACTGGTGGGGGGTGTCAGGGTTGGGGGTGCATGGGAGGAAGTCCACCTGAACATCCATAAAAGGTATGCATAATTGTTCAGATGCTCACAGGGCATGGTCACAGGGTGAAGAATTACTCAATAAATGGGAGAACACTGAATTCCCATCCTGGAGAGCTCTGCCATATTCTCCAGGAGAGTAGCAACAGCCCCCCAAGTGCAGGAGCAGTGTCTGGCAAAGGAGGATGATCCATTGATGGGCCCTTGTTATTGATGACTAGCCTTATGAGTCTTTTCTCTTGAAATTAAACAGCCTAGTATTATGGGTTGCCTAAGAGCTGCCTCTTGAGAACCTCCTTGTTGCTCAACTGTGGCCTCTCTCTAAGCCAAACTCAGCATATGAATGCATTACCTTCCTCCCAGCATGGTACATGATTCCCAGGGATGAGCCTCCCTGGAAATGAGGGGTTACTAACAAATGCCAACAGGCAGTATGACTGGAAAAAAACTTCAAATAAAAGGGGGAAATGGTAAAGACAAATGAGTTCATAGGGCTAAGAGACTTCAAAGTGAGTCAGGAGGTCAACCAAGAGGTAACACTTATGCAGATCCCAGGAGGACCTCCTAGGCTTCCAAAACAGAGGGCCTCCTGAGGGCTTTGGAGACATCCAGGTCCTATATCAGGGCAGATAGACCCAGAGTTTGGTGCCTTACCAGTAGGCCCTACTTTGGAATCCTTGCTCCTGAGAGTGGCAGAGTCTGACCTAAATATGCATTCACTGTACATGATCCATCTGTCTCTTCTATTCAAACCTATATGTAATGCCAGAGTTTTAGGTGTACTTCCAGAGACCGGAGACCACGGGTTGTCCATGTGCCAGCTGGGTCCAGAGGCTCGGTGGACCTGCAACTCCTACTCTACAATTCAATGGACTCACCCAGGACACCTAGTGGGGAGATGATGATGGATAATGGCTATCCTGGGGAATGGGGAGTATCCATGGGATATAAGCCCCCTCTCACTT
>PVKH010037354.1:0-11471 GCA_004027955.1 Chaetophractus vellerosus | reverse complement strand
CGGGAACAAAGGAATCCGGAAGCCTGAACCCTGGAGACGTCGGCAGCCATCTTGCTCCAGGACATGAACTTTGGTATGGGAAGAAATTTATGCTTTGTGGCCTGGTAACTGTAAGCTTCTACCCCAAATAAATACCCTTTATGAAGACCGACCAATCTTTGGTATATTTCAAAAGGCACGCCTGTGGCTGACCAAAACACTTTCATAAATAACAAAATGAATAAACAGTCTCTGATATGCCAGCATGTGAAGCAGACATGCCCCTATAAAATCCTTTAAGTCCATCGGTATGATAACACTTTATGAACACATTCAAAAGCACCCATTAGCTTTTCTCCACAGTTCCTTGCATCAAGCTGTAGATGAGTCTTTATAAGCCAAATGGCTTTTGTCACTGTAATTGCAGTAAAACCCAACTTTCTGTGCATAATAAAGTCACAAAATTTCTCAGTTAGAACCGGCCATTGCAGCTGAAATCATGTGTACTTGTGTAGAATCAGGATCAAATACTCCATTCAACTTTTCATTGCAAGTTGAGTAAGGAGTAAAGTATATTGCTCTGGGAGGGGCCCCTCCCACTAAATTGGGCCCTAATCTTCTAAATAAGAAATGAGGCCCTTCTTTTTCCAAAATCACCTTTAGCCAATGGAGAGGTCCAGGAGAGACTTCTTGGTTGGCACTGGCTCCAGCCATGGTGTTCAGCTGAATTTCAGAGATATAAATTGTCAAAGAAGTCTGCAGTAGTGTTTTGTTAACTTCCAGTGGACATGTCAGAATAGCGCCTACCCTACTACCACATCCCCTGGCAAAGAGATGTACCAGCATGTCCCTCTGGCTCGTTCTCGCTCCCACATGTCCTCTGGGTGCTGAGGTGGGATGTGGATCCAGATGCCTGCTACAGCCAGTGGCTTTGGTCCAAGATGAGATGAACAGCAGCCCTGGGATGGTGAGGAGAGCAGGCAGAGATGCAGCTGCAGAAAGCAACTGGTACAGCCCCTTGGTACCATGTTCCAGCTGTGCCACCTCACATTCTAGTTTGGCATTCTCCCTGAGGTGAGAGAGGTGGTGGGAGCTACATGGATCTAAGAATTTTTTTTAAATTTAATATTACCATCACAATATATGAAGATACATATATACCAAACAGCTAGGCAGGCATGACTAGAGAGTTAGACACAAAAACACAACTTGTTAAAGTCACTTAAAACTTTCCTTCTTTTACAAAATATGTTTAACTGTAAAATGACACTTAAAGGTTTCTTTGAAGGCTATTCCTAATTAATCTAATTTGCTCTGTGAGTATGCAGTTTTGCTTAAGAATTTCATTGCTTTTAACTATTGGCTTATAATCAAAAAGTCCCCAGTGTTTTAAAATATAGTTTACAACATTTCTTTTCTTTCAGAGCCTTGCTTATTTTCCATTTTGACTTTGGCAGAACTTGGATGAACAGGACTAATTCCAGTATACACTCACTGAGGTCATTGAAGCCTCAGGGAAACTGGTTTCTCTCATGAATTGCTGCTTTTGGGAATTTTAACAGTAGGGGGGGGGAGGCCTGCCTCTTCAGTCCTCAGAGATAACAGGAATCCAGTGGCCACTGGACTGGGAGAGTGGACATTCAACCTCAAGATTCAAGAAATCCACCAGAGATCAATCTAGTCCACACTTGGAGGCATGAGAGAAAGCAGGGTCCCTAATACCAGTGCAAGGATGGGAGACCAAGGAGTCTCAAGTTTGCTTTTCTCTGAGCAATAGGGGGCAAGAAGATGTCATGAAATAACCATAAGGCAAGGGATGATGCTAGACTTGAAGTAACCATAAACAAAGGCAAAGTCAGTTTATAAT
Source organism: Chaetophractus vellerosus (assembly GCA_004027955.1). Classification (NCBI taxonomy): domain Eukaryota; kingdom Metazoa; phylum Chordata; class Mammalia; order Cingulata; family Chlamyphoridae; genus Chaetophractus; species Chaetophractus vellerosus. The sequence continues at coordinate 9,625 of PVKH010037354.1, read as the reverse complement.
TACCAGCATAATAGCTGAAGTTGAAGGACTAGGTGAAGTTAGTTACAAAATAACCATAATCAAAGGTAAGTTTAGTATAAGATTACCCTTAAAATAGCTAAGTTTAGGCTACATCCACCCAGTTATAATAATTTCAGTTACGATCCTTCTGCTGTTTTATAGTATAAAGCCATCTATATAATAATCTTAACTCAGTTTTTAGTAAGATTTCTCTTAAAAACAATTTGAGCACTTTCATTCATTAAGCAACTAAAACAGTTTTTATTAGTAGCAACTTTGCTAAGTTTTTGTGCAGTTTTTGCAGTTGAATTAATTCTACTTGTGATTTCTTTACACATCAAATTTTAATTGCAAGATGGCATTACATTTAAAGACTCATTTTTTAGGTTACCTTTCACTAGTATCCAATTTGTAACAGGTGGACACAAAATTTGATTTAAGAGTTCCAGGCATGAGCAGACTAACAAAGTTAAAGCAGGCACAGATTAGAACAGAAAAGAAAATTTTATGCATTTAGCTTAGCTCAGGCAAAGACTTGACTATAAAATCAACTGGATGCAAAGTTCCCAATGTCTGTCCAACACAGGAACTTTGTGCAGGCCCCTCCAGCTTTGTTCCTCCGGGAAAATCCCTGGGCAGCTGGTTAGAGAAGCCCTGCCCCTGGTGAGTTATGAATTGGGGCTGCATCCCATCAGTTACTTCCCACAAGAGGTAAAAACTTGCAAGCTTTTTTTTTTTTTTTTTTTTTTTTGCTGGAAGAATTGGAGTGTTACAAGGAAATAGGGAGCTAGGAAAGGCAGGAACCTTTTAATCATAATTGATGGCACATTAGGAAGTTCCTTATTCTACAGGGGAGATGTTTGGTAATTTGAGTGCATTTCCTCATCCCTTTAAGTCAGGGGTTATCAATCTTTTTTTTCTCATGGACCCCTTGTTATGAATATGTTACCAGATTTTGTCTAAGTTCTTGATTATGCTGCAGAAATGAGTTTCAAGAGCAGGTCAGGTTAGTTAGGCCAGTAATTTGTTAAGGTAGGGAGGAAGGAAAAATGGGAGAAAATAACCGCTCATGCATCCCAGAGAGAAGGGGCTGAAGAGTGATAAAGAGGGCTGGTTTATAGACTACAGTTTCCCATTCTAGATTATAAATGCCCAGGTTTTACTTGTGTGTTGATCCATGCAGGGTTGGGGGACATGGCAAGAGCAGGGCACAGAAGGCAAGAGAGAGCAAAAGAGAGCAGGAGAGAGAGATTTGACATTTGTACTTGCTTTTTAAACCATTCATTATTTGGCCCCTTTGCTAATGACATGTGAGGAGTCCCAGCTGTTTACTGTTTTGATTGATTACACCACCCATGAATCCCCCAGGTGGGCCCAATGATAATGTCCCTGGAGAATATCTGGGGCTTCTGGCTTCTGGAGGGAATCTCATTCCAGGTGGCAGAAATCTTGTGAGGGTCTTCCAGCAGCCATCTTGGGGGTATCAATGTCCATGTGGACTTCTTGCCAGGTTCCAGACCCATCTATTGATTCCCTATCTTACTAGCCTGCTTCAACTCCCTGCTTTAAGGACACATGACCATGTGGTCCCTGGCTCAGGTCCACTTGTCCTCTCCTCCCTTACACAGCTTTAACTGGAATTCAGGGTCCCATACAGAGCCTATTCTCAGCCATACTGTGGCCATGTGGTATGACAGGAAAAGATTAGACTAGGCAGGTTGTCCCAATTTAAGAGCTGCCCATTATCCTAGGGGAGGAAAATGCATTCATCAGTCTGGATGGCATACCACCACTGTCATGATAGAACAGGGTTGCTCACCAAGCCAGTGTCCTGGAAATTGGGAGCACTGCTCACTGCCCCACATTTTGGGGATCAGGAACTTTGTCTCTGGACATCTGCAGAGACTTAGAGTTCTTGCAGCATCTGGATCTGGTTCCCAGACTGAAACACCCAAGCCAGGTGGACCCTAGGAAAGGGGCTGGTTAGGGACCTTTAAACTCTTTTGCCTACTTTGCAGCAGTTTAAGGAGCTGGCTGTGAGTGAGCTCACCCCATAGCTGTTTCCAGTGGTTGAGTTCCTCAGTTAAACCTGACATTAAAAGCCCATAAAGTATAGAGATTAATTGTCCTGTGACTTGCTGGCAAATACCTCAGGGACCATTCCCCCCAGACAATCTCTGGACCTCTCCAGGGTGGAGAAGGAGCAAGGCCTCAGGGTATTGCTGAGGGTAGGGCTTAGGCCTCACTTTAACATATGCATTTTCAGTTTCTAAGGCATTATAAAGCATCTCACAGACCCAGAATGAGTACAGCAGATCAAAGGCACTTTTAATTTAGAGGATTTAACTAGCAATCTAAGAAAATATGACTGGTGATAGGCATTCTGAACTTTTAAAGGGTCTGGTAAACTCCCTGCAGACTCCTGCTCAGTTTAGGCCATGTGCCCAGTCAGGTCTGAAGGATGGTTTCACCCACCATGCAGAACTTTCTTGGATCTACACAGTGTGGGTACTAGCCCCTGCCACCTCTGGAGAGGGAGCTGGGAGTCTAGGCAGACTGAGGTTATGTCCTTTGGGAGCTTATCTAGGAACCCCTTAGCCATTAAACCCCTTTTAAAATGTGAGAACCAAAAGAGGGCACAGACAGGCCTGAAAACTTACCAGTCTTTGGTGGGGGTTGGGACCACCACTCACTTATATTTCTCCAGGCAATGGCTCACCAAGTGAAGATGGAGAAGCATTAGATTCCTCTATGTTATTGGCTGTGATGCATAAATGAATTTATGAATATGCCAGTTTAGTTAGGACAGCAAAAAGAATTTATTGGGAAATGGAGGAAAGAACAGAGCTTGCTGAGAAATGGGAGAAAAAGATGGAAATACACATCAAGATTTGGTGTGGGCTCCTCTAGGCAGAGTGAGCTCTGCCTTAAGTGATTAGCTTTTAAACTATTAATTATTCCTCCCCTTTCCTAATGATAAGGGGATGGGCCCCAACTGTTATTGGTTACCTCACCAATGTTGGGACCAATGGTGAGGACTGTTTGGAATATCTGGGGCCAAAGGAAAGAGAAACTGGGGCTGCAAGGTTACACTCAATGTCCTAGTGAGGCCTTGCAGCCATGTTGTCTGCTGGCCCTGTGGTCTGTCAGCCTTGTTGTCAGCTGGTCATGTTGTGGCTCATCTTCTCCTCCATTAATCTGTACTAACCTGTCTCAGTTCTGAATAGTGGGTGTCTCAGGGTAAATCTATTCAGATTAATTCTGTTTGGGGTATGTTGTCCTTCTTGAATATTGATATTTATGTCCTTCATAAGGATTGGGATATTTTCAGTCATTATTTCCTCAAATATTCTTTCTGCCTCTTTTCCATTCTTTTTGTCTTCTGGACACCAATAATGTAAATGTAAATGTTTCACATTCATGTTGTCATTTAGTTCCCTGAGACTATGTCCCATTTTTTCCCATTCTCTTCTCTTTCTGTTCTCCTGTCTTTTCCATTGTAGATGTTCTGTCTTTGTATTCACTAATTCTGTCTTCAAGCAACTCAAATCTGCTCTTATGTGCCTCTAATGTATTTTTTTATTTTATTTATTTTTTATTTTTTAAAAGATACTTAGATTACATAAATGTTACACGCAAAATATAGGGATTCCCATATGCTCCACTCCCCACACTTCCCACACCCTCCCACATAAGTGACATCCTTCATTAGTGTGGAACATTCATTGCAGTTGATAAATGCGTCCTCAGGATTTGCCATTGAAATGGAACATAGTTCACTTTGTAGTCTACACTCTCTCCCACACACTTCTGCTTCTTATGGGATGATATGAAATCATCTATATCTGTCATTGTAATGTTTCAGGATGATTCACAACTCCCCTAAAAGCCCCCATATTATAACTGTTTTTCCCTCTCCCTGCCCCCAGAGCCTCCAGTGGTCACTGCCTTCACATCAAGATTGTAATTTCTTCCATTTCTAGAATCACAATATGTATATAATAGAATACCAGTAAGCCCACTGTAGTCCATACTTCATTCCCCAATCCTGAGGATTCTGGGATGGTGATGTCCAATCCAGTTCTAATTGAGAGGGGGCTTTGATCCCATACAGCTGATGGATGGGAGTCTCTTGCTTGCAGTTGAAGGCTCTCTTGTTTCCTTGGTATGGTGATTGTCAATCCTCAAATCCTTGTTAGTTGTCCTGAGTGAGTCCAATGAACTGGAGAATAGGTGTTGCAACTCCAATGAGGCTCCAGGCCCAGCTGGCACATGGACAGCCCAAGATTCCCATCCCTTGGATGTATACCTACAAACTCCAGCACCAAGTACAGGTTTAAATGGAAGGGTCAGATGAGCCATGTGTAAGGAAGCCATAATTGAGTCCAACTCTGTCCAAACTCCAAAGTAGGGCCCACACAAACTTTGGAGTTATCTATCCAGATCATAGGACCTGGGTGTCTCCAGAGCCCTCAGGGGCCCCACTATTTGGGGTAGTGTCCACTTTGGCAGTCTATGAGATCCTGCTGAGATGTGCATAAGCATTACCTCTGGGATGACCTCTCGACTCACTTTGAAGTCTCTTAGCCATTTAAACTCCTTTGTCTTTACCTTTTCACCCTTTTATTTGAGGTCTTTTTGCATTTGCATTGCTAGTTGGTGCTTGGAAGAAATCCCTCAGTTCCAGGGAGGCTCATCCCTGGGAATCTTGTCCCACACTGGGGGAAAGGTAATATACTTACATACTGAATTTGGCTTAGAGAGAGGCCACATTTGAGCAACAAGGAGGCTCTCAGGAGTCAACTCTTAGGCACCCCACAAAACTAGGCTGTTTCAATTTCAAGAGCAAAGGATCATAAGCCTAGTCATCAATTTCAAGGGCCCATGAATGGATCAATCTCCTTCACCAGTCATTGCCCCTGCCCTTGGGGAACTGTTGATGTTCCATTAGAGAATGTGGCAGAGCTCTCCAGGATTGGAATTCAATATTCTCTCAGTTATTGTGTGAGTCTTCACCAACTGTGACAATGCCCTGTGAACATTTGAACATATTTATATACCTTATATGTATGCCCAAGTGAATTTCCTTCTGTGTATCCCCCATCACTGACACCCCACAAAAATGATCCTCCCCTGTCCCAGTTGTAACCCTTCTATGATCCAAAGACTATTCAAATGAAGCCAATAAAATAGCCAAATACAAGAGGAAAATGAAATAATAATGATAGGTTTAAATAAGAGAACTAAAATACATAAAACTTTTAAAAAATAAGCAAAATAAAATTAAAAGATTGGGATATTAAAAATAATGAAAAAAAATATATTTTTAAGATTTATTTTTATTTATTTATATATCCCCCCTTGCTGCTTGTGCTTGCTGTGTTCATCTTGCTTTTGTGTTTTTCTGTGTCTGCTTGTCTCCCCCTGGTGCGGCATCCCACTGCGTCAGCTCACCACGTGGCGGCTTGCCTGCTTGTGACAGCAGTGGCTTGCATGCTCGTGGTGGCTTGCCTTCTCAAGGAGGCCCCAGGAACCAAACCCGGGCCTCCCATGTGGTAAACCAGAGCCCTACCAATTGAGCCCCAGCTGGTTCCCAATGAAAAATATTAAAAAAACTTTTTTTTGACATTTTGCCTTTCTTCACTTTAATATCTGGTGTCCTGTCTGTACAGTGATATTTTCCTCCATTTATTTCCCAGTGCCTTACTATTTTGAATTTTGTTTTCCAAGATTTAGGTCACAGTAAAGTCACATACAGAATATTGGGGAATCCCATATACCCAACATCCTCCCCTTTTACTCCCTTCCTGCATTAATATTTTTTATATGTGGATGGTACCTTTGTTACAACTGATATGCAAATAATGAAGCATAATTACTAACCATGGTCAATGATTTACATTATGGTTTACACTTTAGACCATATGCTTTTATAAATATTGATGATATTTAACATGGCCTATGTCTATCATTGCAAGATCATGTAGAACACTTCCATTGTTCTCTAAATACCTCCTGTTACATCTATTCTACTCCTCCCTCCTCCTCCCCTCAGGGCCCATGGCAACCCACTGCTTCACTCCTTAGATGACAAGAAACATGGTTACTTGCAACAACGCTGGAGTCTTGACACACTGGTTTGTCCTCCCCTATTAGGAACCACCCATGCTTGCTAGAAGCCTGCTCCAGGTCTGCCCTGTCCTGAATGCCCACCATCCAAGATCCTAAACCAGTAACCCTTCCTTCTTTTATTGCCATAAGAGTGTTCACAACTTTGTGCTTTCAACCACATACCTGACAATCCCTAGTTTTCAGCTGGTCCCTCTCCCAAACCTCCCCCCAGTTGCCTGGACCTTCCAACCCACCCTCCCCAATCTACCCACCTGTCAAACCTGCACCACCCAACCCAGTAGTATCACTACCTTCCTGTCATATCCCTTCAATACACAACTACACATTTTCACGTTATTATAGTTTACATCCCTGTGGGCATTGTCTCACAATCTTCTACTCTCTATTTCCTATAAACCTGTCTTCCAGACAATAGCTATCTGAGACTGCTCAATTTGCTTAAATCATATCAGTGAGGCCATGTACTGTTCATCCTTCAAAGCCTGGCTTGCTTCACTCAACATAAGATCCTCAAGATTTATCAATGTTATCTCATGTGTTAGCAATGTATTCCTTCTTACACATGACTAATATTCCATTGTATGTATGTACCATATTTTGCTTATCCAGTCATCTGGTGATGGGCACTTGGGTTGATTCCAGCTTTTGGCAAGAGTGAAAAATGCTGATATGAATATTGGTGAGCATATATCTTTTCATGTCTTTGCTTTCAATTCTTCTGGGTATATATCCAGCAGTGGATCATATGGCAGTTCTATAATTAGTTTTTTGAGGATCTGCCAAACTGTCCTCCACAATGGCTGGACTATTCTACATTCCCACCAGCAGTTGATGTGGGTTCCCATTCCTCCACATCCTCTCCAACACTTGTAGTCCTCTTTTTCAATGGCCACCAGTGTAATGGGTGTAAGATGGTATGTCATTGAAGTTTTGATTTGCATTTCCCTAGTAGCTACTGATGTTGAGCATCTTTCCATGTGCCTTTTAGCCATTTGTATTTCTTCTTTGGAGAAGTGTCTTTTCAGGACATTTGCCTATTTGTTAAATGGATTGATTGTCTTTATATTTTTAAGGTGTGGAATTTCTTTATATTTGCTGGATATTAGTCTTCTAGGAGATATATGGTTGCCAAATATTTCCTCCCATTGGGTAGGCAGCCTTTTTACTTTCTTGATAACCTCCTTTGAGGTGCAACAGTTTTAATTTTCAGGAGATCCCATTTATGTATTTTTTTTTCTTTTTTTACTACTCATGCTTTGGGTGTGAAGGTCATGAAACCAATTCCTACTACAAGGTCCTGTAGATGCTTCCCTACATTATATTCCAAGGACTTTATGGTCTTGGGTTATATATATATAGATATATTTTTTAGGATACATTGATTACATAAATGTTACCCAGAAATTTTAGGAGTACCCATATGTCACCCTCCCACACCTCCCACAACCTCCCACATATATATCCTTCACCAGTGTGGCACAACACCTGTGATAGATATACACATTTTGGGGCTTTGCCATAAAGCATGGATCACAGTTCAGACTGTAGACCACCCTCTCTCCCATACAGTTCTGGATGATACATGCTGATATAAAATAGCCTATATCCTGCATTACAACATCACCCATGACAATTCCCAAGTCCCAAAAAACCCCGTATTACAATTACCCTTCCCTCTCCCTGCACCCTAAGTGTCCACTGACCCTGGCTCCACATAATTTCTTTCATTGCATGTATCACAAGTCTATAATAGGACATCAACAAGTCCATTCTGTTCCATAGTTCTTCCCCCAATCCCGAGGAGTCTGGAATGGTGATGTCCCCTCCACCAAAAAAGTGAGGGGGAGCTTATATCCTGTGGATACAATGGAAGAGTTGATCTGCCCACAGCTGCAGGCTCTCTCCATTCCCCAGGATAGCCATCATCAATCATCATCTAACCACTAGGTGTCCTGGGTGAGTCCATTGATTTGTAGAGTAGGAGTTGCAGGTCCACAGAGCCTCTGTACCCAGTTGGCACATGGATAGCACATAGGCTCTGGTTTCTGGAAGTACACCTAAAACTCTGGCATCAAATATAGGTTTGAATAGAAGAGACTGATGGGCCGTGATCAGTGAAGACATATTTTGGTCAGTGTCTGTCCCTCTCAGTAGCGAGGGTTCCAAATTAGGGCCCACTGGGAAGGCACCAAGCTCTGGGGCTATCTGCCCAGATATAGGACCTGGATATCTCCAAAGCCCTCAGAAGGCCTTCTATTTGGGGTGATATCCATATTGGAAGCCTATGAGGTCCTACTTGGGTCTGCCTAAGTGTTACCTTTAGATTGCTCTCCCAACTGTCTTTGAAGTCTCTTTGCTCTATGAACTCATTTCTCTTTAACATTTCCCCCTTTTATTTGGAGTCTTTTTCCAGTCATTCTGCCAATTGGCATTTGTTAGTAATCCCTCATTGCCAGGAAGGCTCATCTCTGGGAGTCATGTCCCATGCTGGGAGGAAGGTAATACATTCATATGCTGAGTTTGGCTTAGAGAGAGGCCACATTTGAGCAACAAGGAGGTTCTCCAGAGGCAACTCTTAGGCACCACTTAACACTAGGCTATTTCAATTTCAACAGCAATGACTCATAAGGCTAGTCATGAATAACAAGGGCCCATCAATGGATCATCCTCCTTTGCCAGGCACTGTCCCTGCACGCAGGGGATGTTGCTACTCCCTGGAAAATATGGCAGGACTCTCCAAGATGGGAATTCAGTGTTCTCCCATGTATTGAGTAATTCTTCACCCCGTGGCCATGCCCCGTGAGCATTTGAACAATTATGTATGCCTTTTATGTATGTTCAGGTGGACTTCCTCCCATGCACCCCCCACCTTGAAACCCCCCACCAATGATCCTCTCCCATCCCCATTGTGACCCTTCTGTGATCCATAGCCTCTTCACAGCTGAAGCCATAACAATAGCCAATTGCAATGAATAGGGAAATGAAATAATAATGGTATTTAAATGTAAGAGTTAAAATATAGGAGAACTGAAAAAATAAAAAATAATTTTAGAAAATTAAAAAAATAAAAAAGAAAACAAGATATTATGAAAGGATTGGACTATTCAGAAAATGTGAAAAAATAATAATATATATATGTATAAAATTTTTTTTTCTGATTTTACCTTGTTGGTGCAATATCTGGGATCCAGTCTGTTTCGTGGCACCTTCCTCTTCTCACTCTCAAGCAGCTCCCCTTTTTTCATTTAATTTTCAAAGAAGTTTTGGGTCACAGCAGAGTCACACACAGAATACAAGACAATCTCACATACTCAACCTCCTCCTCCATTCCCCCCCATACCAAAACCTTTTTGTACGTGGATGGCAGCACCAACATAACTGACAAACAGATAGTGAAATATACTCCCCCAACATTGTCATTGATCCACATCAAGGTCCACATTTTATTTTATTTTATTTTATTTTATTTTTTTAAAGATTTATTTATTTTATT